>JAMAHA010000022.1:21507-123007 GCA_023626555.1 Penicillium sp. PF2412A | reverse complement strand
AACGCTCGATGGTCAAAAAAAAAAAAAAAAAAAAAGGTGTCGAGGAAAAGTAACTCCGTAGAATCTCCGGGGTTTCCCGTCCAGTCCCGTCCAGTCGAGGATCCAGTCCACTCGTCCTGGAAATTCGGCTCGTCTGCGTTCCGCAGACGAGTGTGATCTCAAGAATACCCCAACTGGAGTATTCAAATCAATCACCGCCCACCACACTACAGACAATCAGAGACTGGACCCTTGATCCCTGCATTGCACATGCGACCAAAATTCCTGCATTCCCTTCCACATCACCATGAACGGGAGAATGAGAGTGGTTCCATGTCATCTCCCCAATTCACCCCTGCTTCTGTGAATGCTTGCTTATTGGCAAATCTGTCCCAGGTAGGAAGGTGACCCAGTAGCTTGACCAGCCCTTTGGAAAAGAAGAAGCATTTCAAAATGCAGGGTAGATACTGTCAGTGTCCTGTAGGTAAGAGTAACACTGTATCTACAGGACATACAGCTAGTCCAACGAATTCCATTTTGTTGTTTTTTTTTGTCATTTCCCCAGACTCATTTATTATTATAATTTTTTTTTTGAGAAAAAAAATTCATTTCTGAATTCAATCTATTGTGAACAAAAGGATCAATATGACATATTATGAATTGCATCACCATCACCCTCACCCTCACCCGGCTGAGCCTTGTCCAGTCATCGGATCCATCCCCCAAACGACTAGTACATTTCCAATCGGACCCTCCAGGTCTCCATCATCCACCCTGGACAATCGTGAACATCTTCGGGTTCCGCGCAGCTGAAACCCACGCAGTAACTACGTACTAGTATGAACTATACACACTCCAGTCCTGTACCGAGTGGTAGCTTGCCTACCCTGTACTCCGGTAATAGTCGAACACGCATCACTCGCATAGGCCGCTAAATGTCGCAACCAATGGACGATACACAAACGCTCTTCCTTTGCCCCCCCACCAATCACGCATCACCACCCTCGATTTGAGCTCCTGCCACGAACTTGGTTCTCTTCGTCACAAGAGTTTGATCCATCGTTCTCGTCATGGGTGCCTTGGGGTACGATGGCCAGTGAACTACAGTACTAGACCTACCTACGTACGAGACCTACAGTAGTAACCTATGTATCTACATAGATAGTGGCACTAAGTAGTGACAACTCTCATCCCCCCCCCCCCCCAATTCACACCCTTTCTCCGTCCCCCGGACCCGATTACCCAGTACAGTAAAATAAAATTTCAAATCCACCGTTTCCAGACTAAACTCGCTCCTCCTCCTCCACCTCGCTTGTACACTAAGCTTTCCATAGTTGTGGTCTCTCTCTCCCTCTATCTCTCTCGCTTCACCCTATCAAGCCGGGTTTTGGCATCGGGAGGGCCAAGCGCATGAACTGCGTCAACGCACCGTCTTACCCTTGGCATCGCTTGAGAATAGGTTCGTCCCTCTAGACAGGGTCCGAAAGGCGGACTCATCGGAACGGATTCTTTGCCCTTCTTTCGACTCTGTCGACTCTTTTGACGGTCGGAAGAAGGTGGGAATGTCCGGGATCGTTGGGGGAGGGGGAATATCATTGTTTCTGTTTACACGTGCGAATATTGATCTTTACTGGGAGGGGGAGCGGGGGCGAGGGGGACTCCAAAAAGTACCGTGGGATCTGAAAAGGAATCCACAGTATTCGTGAGGAACGAGTTTTGTTAGTCCTCGTGACTATGTGTGACTCTTCTGGATCCGAGACGAGGATCGTAGGGTGTGAATGTTTGGATCTGCCATCTCGCCTCACCTCGTTCAGGTCGGCCTTGTGGGGGGGGGGCCGCCTCGTGCAATCTACAGATGTCGAGTTCCTACCGATGTCAAGGTCATAGGTTCCCGTGAGGTTTTTGCGTTCTTTTTTTAAAAAACAAACAAATATTATAAAACATACTCTCAACCCAGGGAATGTCCAGGATACAGACTCGTCAATCGTCTGGAATTTGTTCTATTCAGGTGCTAGTGTCATCCCGGTAGTCCCCAAGTGAATAATCGTAAAACGTCCAGTCTAAAGTTACTATTCTGCAAAGGGCGTCATGGTTCTCCTTCCATTCCTTTGCTCCCCCACCCCCTCTGTATAGAGGAGGCGGATCGCATCACACAAATCCTTCAGCTAGCCAACGTCAAGGCCTCATCCAGAAGACGTTGCACCACCATCGATCGCTCATTCGTCCTCCACCCCCGGAGGGACTCCTTCAGCTGCGCCTCTGGCGGGCCCCGAACCCTCGGCCGAACCGTGAGATATGCCAGAATGGCCTCGGCGCGAGCCTTGCGCACCATTTCCACCGCATCACTGTCGCGGAGAAGCAACGATGCCATCGATCGCATGGGCGCTGCCAGTGCCGATGCCAACGCAGAATCCGACTCGACCGCGGATCCGGACGCAGCCTCCGCGGCGCCCGACCACTTCTGCACTCGCGTGAAAAACGCTTGGAGCTCCTGATAGACCGTGCTGACAACCTGGCGAGCCCCGTGGGTCATTGCCTGGTCCAACGGACGGATCACCTGTTGCACGTATTCTCCCAGCACTACGGTTTAACTTAGCAGGTGAACGGACGCTAGGGGGTTCCCGCAGGAGCAACGCCCGGATCGGGTTGTCTTTTCCGTGTTTTCCCCCTCTTTCTATTGATTTTGGCTTTGTCCTCTTTTTTTTTTCTTTCCTCTCTCTGACACCACTCCCATTCCTTCAACGCTGATCTTGTCCGGGAGGTTTCTATCCTCCTCGAAGCAAGCTGTGTCGAGGGAGAAGGAGCAGAGAAAAGGACCATAAAAAAAAGCAGGGCAGCCCCGAAACCAAGGAAGAAGGAAAAAGGCAGGAAAGGAACGTTGCAGAGCGAAAGGGTGAGAATGAAGGAAAAGACATCAAGGTCTTCTCGAGAGGAGGGGAGAGGGGGCAAAACCCAAAAAAAAAAGAAAAGAAAGAAAAAGAAAATTCCACGCAACGTACCTCTGGGCTCTGCCGCGGTGGGGTTAAGACACTGCAGCAGACATTCGATGCCTGCAGCCAATGTCTCGGATGAATCCGGTCCCTTACCGTCAATGTCCATGTTATCTCCATCCTGATCGTTTTCCTCCACAATCTCATCGATCACGGGGACTACAATCGCAAGAGCGCGAGCCGTCAGGTCGACGTCCCGCGCTTGCGCAATTTGGCCCAAGGCTCGCAGCCCATGAGGCCGATATGCGGCATTGTTTCGCTTCGCTTCACGCACGGCGATAGTCTAAGAAGCGGTAATGTACGCCGGGTTAGTCTGAGTCCCGTTCGGGCGAGGCTGTACAGAAGAGGAGGGAAGGAATTTGAAAATCCGCGCAAAATGGATGGAACAGAACGTACCTCGAGCAAAGTGGCCAGGTCTGCTTGTGCCGCCCAGAGTACCCGACCGGAGCGCGCGAACTTCACGAGTGCCTTGAGAACCACTTCTTTTCCCTCCCAGGTTTTCCCCGACAAGGCTTTCTCCAGAACCGGCCAGACAAGCTGTGCGGTCGCAAGATCCAGCTCGCCGTCCAAGGACAACACCGCTTGGGCGATCGCTCGTGCGGCCGTGTGCTTGATTGCCCACCGCGCAGAGTCCAAGTTCTCAGCAACCAGGCCAACGATCTCGCGAAGGTAGAGCGAGACGGCCCGATTGCCACCCACGTTGTCTTGCCAGACCTTGTCAAACTCGTCCTTGACATGTTCATCCGCATCGTGTTTGCACATGAAGACGAACGGGAGTGCAGCCGTAGCAAAGGCCATGAAGCGATCGTTGGAGAGCTTGGAGGCCGAGTAGAGAATTTCCGCCGCGATATTTCGAGGGGTCACATCCTCTCCGTTGAGATAGAGATTCTTCGCGTAGTCGATCGTCTTCAGAACTTGGTCATCAGAGGCCAGTCGTAAGAGATATCCCATGGACGTGCAGTAGGAGGCGCTGACAGTCTCATTTCGATCAACGACGTATTTGCTCAACAGTTGAATGAACCGATCAGCGTAGGGGCGGAAGAGCAAGGTCTTCATACTTAGGAGCACCAAAACACGGCTGCAGCCCACTTTAGAAGGAAGGCCGACGGCAGTGCGAAGGGTATTCTCCAGCTTGGGCGCTAGGTCCTTGACATTGTTCTCGTCTAGGTGGTCGAGCAAGTGTCGCTCGATGACTTCCATCATGGGAGAGGTGCGGATGCTCGACAAGCGCATCTTGTCAATGTCTTGGCCGGTCAGGCCGTACTTGTCGGCGTTCAGATGGACATAATTGACAGCTTGGGGTTCCAGGGAACTGAGCGAGCTGAGGAATTTCTCCAGAATACCTGGGACGAACGGATGGAGCAATGTGCCGGGGCTCTTTTTGATGATCTGCACAAGCGCCCCGATCGCGAACCCGCGCACCTCCTCTACGCTGGAATCCAAGCCTTTGTCGCTAAGCAAGAAAGGAACAGCGCTACCGAGAAGGATTCCAGCCCGTTTCTCGGAGCCGTTAGTCTCTAGCGTGCGGATCACCGAATTGGTGATGGTTTGGCATAGTTTCAGGGCAGCCGTTCGCACGGACTCTTTAATGTCATCCAGGAGCTTAAAGGCTCGACTATAGATTTCATCAAGATATTGGGCATATTTCTCGGGCCGCCGCCCGGACACCAGGTCAGCCACCGCGACGCAACTGGCCTGACGGACACGCCACTCGCGCCCCGAAAGCATGCTCTTGAGCAGGTCCTCCATAATCTGATCAAAATACGTGTCGACCACCACGGTCGGATCCTTGACGAGGGCTTGCCAGATGGAATTCATCGATCGTTGCACATTGGGATTGGGGTCAAATCGGTAGCGGAAGAGTTTCGGATAGATTTTGGGGTTCTTAGCCAGATACCCATCAACGCTGGAGTCAGAGAAGATTGTACTGATCCCAAATCGACCGAATGCAGCACGGTTCGTCCACAAGGCATTGTTGGATGCCATGGACATGAATCGGTAGACAAGCGTTGGATCACCGGCCTCAGCAGCCAGGTTCATGATATCCTTGTAGGTATTTACCGAAGACCCTTCGCCGGTTGGCAAAGCTCCGGGCTCAAACAGTTGTGTGTCTCCACTGACATTCCCACCGCCGAGGTTGGACCCCGTTGCTGTGAAAGAGTCCACCAAGTCGCGGACGAGGTCGTCCTTTAAGGATTGGTCGCCGATTTCGTAGACGAGACTGAGACCGTGGGCACCAGTCTCCTGCACAACCTCGTCGCGACTTCCTAGCAAGCTGGTGAAGGTGGCCTGACACTGGCGCAGGCGTGCCTGCATTTCCGGAAGATGGCCGCAATTCTTCACGAGGGACAGAAGCCAGATTGCCGACGCCTTTCGGAGAGAGGGTTTGGAGGCACGGCAGTCCGTGATGAGCTTGTCACACACATCGGTAAACACTGAACGGGGTACCTCTGAGCGAGGGAATTCCGCATCTACGTCAAACTCCTGAATCAAAGCCCGTGAGTCCCATCCAGTCGCCACGTTACTCAAAGCTTCGCCAACTGTGAACTGTACTTCCGGACTCTTGATCTCATGAAGCTTGTAGAGTGAATCGAGGAATTCACCAAACACGGAAGCTCCAGGCTGGGATCGAGAAAAGGTGATTGTCAAAAGACCAAGCGTCGAGATAGGGGTGTTGTTTTCCGATTTCGCATCAGTTGCCAGCTTGGTGAGAAGCTCTTTCCAGCCATCTTCCGGTAGCGTCTGCACTGAGATGATGCCGGATAAACTCAGCTGGCCAATTGCAGCCTCAGCAGTTCGCTGAAGCAGAGTATCCCGCGAAGCACCGATGATGTCAATAATTGTGTCGATGTGTTGCTTGACCTGTGATTCAGAGATCCGACTGAGGAACTTCCGATATGCGAGCCGACTAAGCAGAAAGGATAAAGCCATAATTGCGCCGCGAACACGGAGCGCGGCCTCACCAATAGCAGAGTTCCAGGTCTCGATCGTACTGGCCATCTCAGTAACATGAGCTTTGAGCCTCAGTTCGTCGAAAGAAGGATGAGACACAAGAATCCCAAAAGCTCTGGCGGCGAAACCTTGGACATCCTGGTTGGTGCTGAACACGGCTTTCGTCAAATGCTGGGAGAAAGGAAGAAGCTTCTCGACCACGTCGTTTGGCGACAACGCGCAAATCTCCACAAAATTGAGACCACACTGACGCAGTCCTGTAAGCCCTTCTTTAGAAAGTCCTTGAAGAATTCCAGAGAGGAACAAGATAACTGGCTCTCTCGCAGAGTTGCGGATGTATTGACGCACGGCATCACGTGCATCTTTACTGGATGAGAGCTCGACTTCCAGCTTGTAATCCCAGTCTTGGCCAAGTTCGGTCGAAATCCCTGCTGCATTAAATGACTCGGAGAGAAGCGTATTTCGGAGAAAAGCCACGGCCGGGACCAAAGCTCCTTGATAAGGACCCGACAGCAGCTGAGGCTGCGCAACGCCCTGGGCACTAGAGTCTGGATTCTCCTCAGTTGCACCCAAAAGGAATCGGGTTGCGTCGGCAAACTTTGGAAATTCAAACCATGCTTCCACAGTTTGCTTGGAAGTCTCCCGATCAACCTCCCACTTTTTGTCCTTTGCAGGGTTGAGCAACCGGAACCAATATGGGTGAAGACCCTTCGTCCCTTCTTCCGCAATCTCCTGCTGTCTGTCTGCTCCTTGCGCCACTGCCATGAGATCGACCCAGCGGGCTACCACATCGCTGTATGGAAGGAATCGATTCGCGAGTCGTACGGCAGCATATTGTACGCCTCGAACGATGTCGAAGCCAGTATCTGGGTCAGTACTCCCCGGATACAAACGCATTTGGCTCACAAGGAATGGGCGCAGTTGATCCTGGAACTCCACATTGTGACTGTCCAGTGACGAGTTCAAGATACTGCCCAAAGCTTGGTCAATGCTCACAAAGATTTGGGGACTGGAATCATCTGAAGCGAGAGACGTGAACAACCATCGAATCAAGTCAAATTCAAAGTTCTCTCCAGTATCATCACGAAGCTGAAAGTCAACTTTGGGTACCAGGATACCGATGCTTTCGTACGCAAGGCCTCGCAGGCTCAAATCAGTTGCAGGAAGCCTCTGCCCACTGGCGCCGGGACTCGGCCACCCTTGAGACTGGATAAAGTCTCTCAACCCAGCGATGAGCTTGGGGGCAATTTGCTTCAGGGCTGAAGGAGATCCCATCCGGACGACCCAGGTAGTGAACGTAAAAATTTGCGTTCTAAGCTTGGCTGCTTGCAGTCCTTGCGCCGATCTGGCGGCATCGGAGAGGAGTCCATCTTCGATCAGTCTGTAGATTCTTTGCGTATTCGCTGTGGCCTTGATTGATTTCCCTAAGAACATCAATATCTTTACTTGCAAAGGTGGGCGGACAGGCGGGGCTCCTTGCGCATCCCCCGTGCCAAAGTAGAGATCGTAGAGCTGCTCCACAACGGAGGGGTCCTCAAGATCGACAGCAAAGCGTTTCAAAGTCTCATCACCCAGGTCAGCAAGTCGTGAATTGGCGTCTGCCGTGGCAATCAACGAAGGCAGGAATCGCTGCGAGTCGGCAAAGGCCCCACTTCCAAGGAACCGAAGAGCGATCACTTTGGTCTCCGTCAGGTTCAACCCGCCCGGCGACGCAGGATTCCAAGTCTCCGTCGCAGGAGAATCTTTAGTCAGGAAGCGGTACTCTTCAGGCGACAAGCCTGAACATGTTTGTGCATCAGTTGCGGCCGGGGAGAACAAGAGCAGCTTTGTCAGCCAAAAAGAAAGAAATCGCGTATCCTCATCCGAGAGGCCCAGACGTTCTTTGAGCTTCTGGTCCTCTTCACTGCCCTTGGGTGGAATCTTGAATAGTGGCAATAGTCGCAAGACAAGATTGAACACAATAGCACCTTGTGAAGGGGAAGTACCAATCTGCGCAATGCCTTGTAGTAAAGGCAGCAGGATGTCAATTCTCGCCTCAGTCCCTAGGCGGTCTATACCTTGTTGAGCATAGATCAGGTCAAAGTGACGGATCAGCTGTGACTTTTGTTCCTTGAACTGCTTCAACAAGGCCGCCACGGGCAATTGAATTGAAGGGTTCTTGACCCGGGTGTTGACATGCTGGCAGACAGAAATGACCTTGTTGCGTACCGCGACACTTTCTGATGATAACTTCAGAAGTAATGGCGGTAGATATGTCATCAGTAAGGACTGGAGTTTCTCATCTGAATCGGCCATGGCGATTCGAAACTCGACCTTGCCTACGAGACTCAGCTCGCGAGCCTCGAGGCTCGGTGAGTCTGATGCCATCGGTGTGGACTGTGTGTTGCAAATTTCTCGATGTAAAGATGACACCGACTGCGAGGACCTTCAAGATCTCTTTCGAAAGTGAAAGGTTAGTTAGACAGTATTTGAGGGGACTTCTTAGGCTCCATCTCCATACGTAACTGTGGCTAGTCAGCGTGTCCCTTTAGGTTGGATGGCGATATGGATGGATCCATCCATCAGCCGCGGTCCCCTTTGCTTAGTAATGCGGAGTCCGTTACTAACTTAAGCCCCGGGCCAACCTGAACCTTCCCGATCGCATGGGACAAATAGAAGCCTGAGGCCTCAAATCAAATGCGAGGATTTCTCGGAGGTGAAATCGTTTCCCACACGTTGAGTGGGCTATAGGTTCTCTGGGAAACTGGTATGTGTGTAGTCTCCGTGATATTATTTTTGGAATAATAACATTCATTGGAGCTACTGGGATCGAACAACGAGCTTTGGAGGAGTCTCGGTCCATATCGAGCTTGATTTCTTTTGAAAGAGTACAAATATATATTTCATCGGTGGGAACATTCGACGGCTTCATTCGGCCCAATTGGAAGGTTTTAACTTGGACAGGCGTTAAGAATCACTGAACACAGAACAATCTAAGAATAGTCCGTGAAGTATAGGAATGAGCCCACCAATCATATTCTCCACCCGTAAGTGACAACCTAGTATCACCACAAGTTGATGACTCGAGCTTTGGATGAGTCGAGGTGACCAGGTATGTCAGGCTCCCCGACATGTCAGCATGACCTGTCCGGGTGCAGGGTATTTATAAAATCAAGAGATGTTGCCAAAATGACCGATCTAACAAAGCTGATCGCATAATCATTAATTGATACGCACATCTTGGAATCTCGGACATCATTTGGCGGGCCCAAGCAATGCTGCACTTGATCATTCCGAACTTTTCATGACCAACAAAGCACCGCGCATCAGCTCACGCAGGGACTGCGTGCGAATCAGTAGGCTATGTCGAGACCAAAGCAGTCTAAGCACCCAAATGGGTTGCCACTATACAAGAATATAAATGCTATACAGTGAAAAGGTTGTGTATGGCGACGTAGATGCCAGTCAAAACATGTTGTCTTTGACAATGAAGACATGCCATGAGTCGATGCGATCAAGAGTATAGAAATTCAAGTTCGAGCCTTTGAAGAGGCCGAGCCAAATTGCTGAAAACGTAGTGCACGTTGGTGCTGGGATCGGACAAATTCGTCGATCATGATCCGTTTTCGTCCCTCCTCTGTTCTGCAGCTTCGCCACGTAAGAATCGGCTGACCTCCCTTTCTGCGTCGGTTGAAAAGTCGTGCTCCTGCTTTCCCGCAGTTGCTCCAAAGAGGCACTGCCAGAGGTCGTCCTTTTGAACAAGTTCTCCACCCGCAGCTCCGCTTGCCATGAGATTATTCAGAGTCGCATCTTCCAATTCCATGGAATTTGCAGAATCGATTGCGGTTTCAGTGAGATCGTTGATCAGAGACTCGTTCCCAGCACCCAAATCCGCCGACTGGATCTTCTTCACTTGCTTTTTCTTTTCAAAAATGTGAGCAAGACGCCGATTGACTGATAGTTCGTAGATGGATTCTTCAACAGTCCCGGATATGAGATACATCCACACTGTTGTAGGGCGGTGCTGACCGATTCGATGCACACGCGCAATTGCTTGAAGCTCAATAGCAGTATTGATGAGCGGCTCACATAAGAATACGTGCGTTGCACTGATCAAAGTCAGACCGGAGGATTGAGCTTTCCCATGTAGCAAGAAACATTCGATCTGGTTCTGGTGTTAGGATGTGGTACGTCATGAAGGCACAGGAGAGGTTCAACACGCACCGCCGGGTCTTTCTTGAATTTTTCAATTCCACCGGGGGTATCAACACTGCTGCTGACAATCCCAAAGCGTTCAAAAGCTCGTCTAAGAACGATCAAGAAATTTCGATACTGCGAGAAGACAATTGCCTTCGCTCCTGGATCATACTCTCGGAGCCATATTAAATGACGCGCAAGAGTGTTGACCTTGGTGCCAAAGGATCCATTGAGACTTATATTCTCGATCTGTTTCAAAAGCCCGGAGTTGATGTCACTGTAGATCGCATTCTTTGCGTGTCTTCCGTGATCAAACTTGAGAGGAGTTGCTTCCTCTTGTGCAACGATCTCTTGCGGCTTGTAGGTGATTTGGTGAAAGTCGTTTAATTTGAGAGGTTTCTTGCAAATAGGGCAGTTCCGGTGTTGATTCCACCACAGACGAAGGCAATCCGAACAGTATTTGTGTCCGCAGACAGTCAGAAGACCTGATCGAGTGTCAGTATATCATTGAAAGATGATTACGAAGTATTCGCATCTGGGATATTACCTGTCTCGAAACTTGACTGGCAGATGATGCATTTCCGGTCCTCCTCCCCCGACTCGTCCCGTAAGTGGATTAAGTATCGCCTTTTAGCCTTCAAAGATGAAATCTTGGAACATATCTTCTCTTCTTGTTGTAATTTGGATCGAAAGAGTTCCTCATCCAGTGGCTTGCCGGCGCTCTCCTCATCATACGGTGCGACCGTGTCCGAAATCTGCTGAAGATGACGGTAGTACTCGAGCCGATTGTTCATCACATCGCGAAACATCTCCACTTCTTTCTCAAGATTGGAACATGTCTTCATTTGTTCTGCGAGAATGTGACCCGCGTTCTTCAATACCAAAGTCACCAACTCCAACTCAGCACTAGCGCGCGAGCTTCCCCCCGAAGCTTGCCACTCCAGTGATCCAGCAAGACTGCGGAGCTCACTGACAATGCCGCGCAGTGACCCGAGCTCAGGTTCTGGCATGAGCTCACAACGAGTGTTCATGATGGACAGGAACAATTGCGGAGATGGGCCTTCTCCCGCTTTGGCTTGAGTGATACCGGCCCTTGTTTCGTGCGAGATGAGGATATTCTTCTGCCCGGTAAGAGCATCGTGACGGTCGGCGTACATGGTGCGCAGCGCTTCCATATACACGTACATTTCGTCCTGGTGTTTCGTAGAACGCTCGTACTCGTTTCCTTCTAGCTCGGCATCCTCCTCCTGGTCAATAAGTGACTGTGACACTAGGCTTGTCATGGCGTCTCGCCACTCAACATATTGCTCTGCATGCTTGTTGAGAGCAGCACATAGGTCTTCGAACTTGTTAAGAAGCCTGTAGGACTCTATCCCCCGGCTATACAGATGAGGCTTCATCTTGGGAATGCGGACAAAGTCATTTTTCCGGGCCCTTTCCCTGATTCTTTTCATGTATCGCTCAGCTTTGCGGGATACATCTGTCAACATTTCTTTTCGAATCAGCTTCGCCGCCTCATATCTTTCTTCTTCCTCCTTCTCGAGAGCTTTGAACTCTTCCGAGTCCGGTGGCGTGAGACTGGCGTCACTTTTTATCTGGTAGTATGCGTTGGCGGTGAAAAAGACTGCAATATGCTGCACTTCCAGGGCCGCGCGCAATTTGAGGCGGCATTGCCCGATTCGACTATTTTTATCGATCTCCTCTTCGCTTTCGTCGTCGGTCGCGTCCACAGAGACCTCTGCTGTGGCCGCTGTGCCACCCAACTGAGTAGCCAATCCTTGGTTCTTCAGTTTTTGCAGATGAAGCTGCTGGCGACTCTCGTTGACAAGCTCGGTGGCATGATCCAGAGCGCTCTGCCAAACAGCCAAAGCCTCGTGCTTGCGCTTTGCGTTCTCCAGTAGCTGACCTCGACGAAGTTGTGTAAGAAGCAGCGCCCGCTCTTCGGCACGAATGGAACTTTCGTTGGTCTCTATCATGACCTCAAGCACCTCACCAACTGTTCTCAATGGCCCATTTCCTGCGCCCAAGGCTCGACGATTGCTACCACTCACTTCGGGATGAAGACATGTTTGGCGAAGTCGAGTTAACCATCCACGCATCCTCTCGATAATGATCGGGTCCTCTGGGCTCCAATCTCCGGTAAGAGGCGCGCCAAATGTATCAAGACCGCATTGGTCGCACATCTCTTCGAATAGTTGTCCATAGTGTTGCTCCTCGATTGGAGTGAACGGAACGGTAATCACTATTCGTTTCTGCGGAGGCAACCGCAGCTCATCACGGACTTTGTCTTTACTGTGCCGAAGCGCGATAGAATTGACAATATTGACCAACACCGGGCCAAACCGAGAGTATAAGCGTTTCCAGAGCGGGCTCGAATCACAAAATGGCCTATATTGAAGGAAAAGCAATAGACCGAACAGATCGTCAATGTTTTTCCGCAGAGGTGTGCCAGTCACAGCCCAGGCATTTTGTCGAGGGATCAAACGAGCCACCTTTGCCGCATTGCTAACGCCGCTCTCGATCATCTGCGCTTCATCCAAACAGACACGCCACCAGGAGATCCTAATCAAAGGCGTTTTACGAGGTTCAAATCGCTTTTCATGGCGCAGACTCCGCCCCGGAGTGACACCAGCGTAGTGTATCTCTCGAGAAATAACGTTATAGGTCGTCAGAACAACGTCAAAGTCTGCAATTTCCTCCACCATCAAGTCGTCAGACTGTTCTTGGCCACGTTTGATGCCCGTGTAGTGGTATACACGCAATTTTGGGGCATGTTGTTGGATTTCTTCCTTCCACTGATCTAAAATGGCTGGCGGTGTAATAATCAAAGTAGCCCCGGACACTCGTAAGCCGTCCGGATTCAACTTGAGCATATCGTTGCTAGGTCGTCGGTTCAGGTCTATGAGCGCAATCATCTCAACTGTTTTTCCAAGGCCCATCTCTTCGGCAAGAATGCCTCCCCGCAGAAGGTTCGCAGCATCATTCCACAGGGAAATCTGAGTTGTTACTGTCATGAAGAGGTGGCTAAAATGGCAGATGTTTCCGTCCGCGTCCACCATTTGCTGGAACGATGCTGGAATAGCATCATGTGACCTGTGATCGATAGGGCTGACACTTCCATCCTGTTGAAATTGATATCCCTCCCTCCGGAGCAGCCATCTGACTGCGCGCCGTTGGAACGGGAAGAGCTCACATTCAAGGTCGGGTAATTGAATGATGGCAGATGACCCCTCTGTATTCTCAGGTACATGAACATTATCATAAAACTCGCGAGGTGACCACGCGCGAGAATATCCAAGAAGCTTCTCACGGCGCTGACGCTGTGTCTCTGCGTGGAAATCGACCTGTTCCTCATGCAGAGCATATCGGCTGAAGAATTCCAGCGCAGAATCTGAGAGGTGATTGAGATCAGGGATGTCAAGCGAGTCAACCCACAGACTAACGATTTCAAGAAGCAGACAATTGTTCTCTGGTAGGAGCTGCAATGTGGCCTGGTAGCACGCCGTCGGAGGACGATTGAAGTACCGATCGGCAGCGACCAAGGAAGTCACATGGCGGGCATTTTTGATGAATACACTGGCTTGTGTCTGTTCCAACGCACAAGACACAAGGTTCTCATTATCCTCATCGGGCGTGCTTAAACGCAAATTGTAAGCGATCTGATCCTCGTCGCATCCATCAGTGACAACCGGCGCATTAGACCTCGGCAGTTCATCTCCGCGGATGTCGACAAGAACAGGCAAACTGCATTGTTGGCCAAGGATGGTGATCGGTAGCTTTATATGGTCAGGAAAAGGCTCTGTGTAAACCTGCGCAATGGTGGCAAACGTCAGTTCAATGCTCGCAGTGTAAGAAAGCGCGCCACCCTCTTACCAGTCGCAAAGACAGTCTGGTCAACGGGACATAGCCACTAGGTAGTCCATTTGATGAGACGCTCAATTGATGCTTAAGACTGAAAGGGCCAGATTTTGTTCCTTTTCGCCTTTTGCTGGGGCGTCCGTCTATATCGGCTGTATCGATGTGCGCAAACGCGGAGATAAGGCTCTCGGGGATGGGCCCTTGCAGCGATATGATCGTCAGCTATATTCCTTTCCTTTCATGATCAAAATTTCGGGCGGGTAAGCATACCAGGAATTGAGCAGGCCTCTACAACTGCACTCATGCTTTACTAGCACTGAGCAACGGCGCCAGACCACGCAAGAGGATAAGGACGCATGTGTAAAGCACCGAGGCCGCGGAGATCCTTTATCGATAAAGTCACGTGGTCTCGAGGACCCACGGTTGTGGGTCTAGATAGCTTAAGTACCCACGTCAAGCTCCAGGTGTGGACGAGGCCTACTAAGCGGTGATTAGGTATCTCTCAAATTACTTGATCATGAAGTACGGTGCTTTGCCCATGTTTTGTTCGGCGAATAGCGGGGACTTTATGCAGTGATTGTTTTCTGCTTGTGTGTATTTGTATGTGTGATGAACACGAATCTTCTCATTTCTAATTCGGATGGATGCGAGGCATGCATTTCACAGGAGCATCTCATTTAGCTCGGAGGACTTCCCGATCCCCTTCCGAGCATGCTCCGAACATTCTGACGGCCCAAAGCTCCCATATCGTCCACCTTGGGAGAGTCTCCCTTTTTCCCAGGCTGCGAGTCAAAGACGATAGTACCATTTGCCGCTTCGAGGCGTCTGGTATACGTAACTCCATTGGAATTGCTTGAGAATTCGTCCTTAGTGGTGCCTGAAGAGGTTGAGCCCGCCCCTGTGACTGATTTGTAGTTCGCAGTACCAGATTGACTTGTGTGTAGCTCAGATGGACCAGACACAAAAGTATAAGTTGAAATGCCAGGTCCACCAGAGGATTTGATGTCCAGTCCTCGAGTCATCCAAGCGGCGATTGACAAGGAGTTTGCCGTGATTCCATAGGTATTGTTGACCAGCAGAGGGTATTCGAAGCTCGTCGAGTTCGAGCCATGATCATGTCCAAGCTTGGAGATTGTGTTCTTTCCCGAGGTTTTTTGATCATTAACCTGACTGTAGCCCTGCTGATTCAGGTATCCAAAGTTGGAGAATGACAGTCGCTGCGACCAAGAATATGCAGGAGAAGATATAGTCAAGGTGCGCTCTGCGGTGACAGAATAGGACAATGTGTCATTGCCTCCTGACGCATTGCGTGTCAGCTGTCGGTTCACGGTGAACACGGGAGCTGGCGCAATAATGTGCGGACCTGGCATCCTCCCCTTCGTTGATTCACTCGTATGAGAGCTACCCTGATCGTCCACGAAGAGGAAAATGTTGCCAGTCACCACCCAGTATGAGCCTACGGTCTCGGCCAAAACAGCATCCCCGCTTGCAGTAATGTTCAAGCCGGTCACTCGGATTTCAAAGGAGTGCTGTCGCCCATCCTGTAACAGTGGAAGAAATGGCGAAATATCAATCTCGGGTTGTCGAAGATCAAACGCATCAATGCCGACAATTGGACGCCAAAATCCGGGTGCCACACCTCCAGTGAAGATGACAGGGAACGGCCACACAACACCAGCCAATATTCCATCAATGTACAGCTGAATCTCTCGGAATGGCGAGTATCCGTAAAGTTCCCCGACGGTACTGCCAAAATCCTCGGTGTCCTCGGTAAACACATTCGACCACCAGAATTCCTCTTGAGATTGACCACAAGCAGAGACGGCAACCACAGCCCGGCTCACCGTATTGGGAATGGTATAGGCGACAGTGGTGTTATCTGTAGGCACTGTGAAGGCACTCGCCGAGTTTGACGTGGACCTTTTGGCGGAGATGGGGAGAATCATGTCCGCACTGGGTGCGTGGTCGGTTTTCGAAAAATGCGCGGTTAATGTGACATTGAAGGGACCGGTGTAAACGTCCGTGATGATGTTACCCAGGTCAAAGATGAGCTTCTGGGGTTTCTGCCATAGTGCATTGTATTGTGACATTTCCTTGATGTATGTCCACACGATCCCTGAAGATGTCGGCTCGGCAGTTGAGGTGCGGAAGACCTCTGAGTCGCCCAGGTACATGAGCGCCAGCCGATCATACTGATGACCACTTGATGTTACGGTCAAGTTTATCCTGACAGTATCAAAGACGCAGCTTGGGGGTACATAGTTCCCTATGACCTTGTGTTAGTCGCGTACTAGTTGACATGGAGGAATTTTGGTCGACTCTTACCCACAAACGGCTGACCGTAACTCGCGGCAAAGACATGGTACATCAGCAGAACTTCTGTATCGCAATCATTGACATCTTTTGGCGTAAAGTCAACTGGCTGATAAACCTGAAAGACATTTTGACTCCCCTCAAGTATTGGTGAGCCCTCCGCTAGACTCGCTCGCCCAGAAATGGCAACAAAGATCAGAATTGGGAGAATTAGTGCCGACACCATGGTTTCAATCGTTGTCGCGAAAACCCAGCTTTCAAAGTGAGAGAGAGCAATTGTGGCTCCTCAGCACCAATTCAAAGTCTGAGAAACCCCTCTGTTGCGAGACTGCCCGCTGTTTGAATCTAGCAGGCACTACCAAGCAGTGTATGGACGGTCTATTAGACCCCGAGAGACAACCTTTTCTGAATTCTGCGAACAGACTTGGATATGAATGTGGCTCTACAATGAGTTAACTATCTTCTACGGTCCAAAATTAGTACGTCGGATGCTCGCAAAGCAGCCGGTAATAGAATCGACGCCGTAATTATAGCTCTTATATTTTCTCAAAGATGACTGGACATCTATCCAGATACTCCGCACGAAAAGTGCAACCTTCACTGTGCCGATCATGCAGGCTTCCCCCTCAGATAAGCATTTCGAAGAAAACAACCGGTAGGTGCCATTTTAGCGCAGGTACGTCTAGCCGGAATGGCGCTGCTTGCTCGGGCTTATGGAGTCCACCTATTGACATTATCTTAATCTCGCTTAGACGATTTGCTCTTTTCCTTATAGGTTTGATCCGATACCTAGCACCACTGAAAGTGTACTGCATCAGATTACCGCAAAGCCGAAAGCGAACAGATCATGCCAGGGCTGTTGGTGTTCTTGCTCGGCATCCGGCTATCACAGTCACGCATGAATATCAGTGCCTCGCCGCCTGCTACCAAGTCACCCCGACGGTCTCCGGTGATGGCACTGCGATTTTTAAGTTCACAGGTTACACTCGTTTGATCCGCTATCGGCGATCAAAAGCGCTGCAGAGATGTTCGTTCTTACAACATCCTTGTTTGACGATCTTTTTCATGATTTTTTTTGCTTATCGAAAGGCCTGGTATTTAGAAAGATTCTCATCTATTGGGCTAGGCGAACGGTCAAGAGGCAGCTTGTCATCTTGAATAATAGGCATTCCAAGGGTCATCACGTCTGTACGATGAGACCACCTGAGCTCCGTTTCTTCCCAAACAAGTCGTCAATATAATTTCTCCTAAAGCAATAGACGACTCTGTCGAGTGGGTCACTCTGATTTGGTCTATTGAACGTGTGTTCACCTGTCTTCAAGAATTGGCAATGCACTGCCCCAGCCAGGGGAGGTTTTAGAGGACCTATGATCCCCCGCTCGAGGGTACTTAAGTAGCAAACAGCTTTCTGCTAACTTGACACGACAAATTCAAACTGCCTACATTATCACTGGAAGGTGTCTTCAAGCATCTACAAGCTGATATAAGAGACTGGACAAAAAAAATGAATGATGAATATTTATACACGTCTGAGAAGGTTCTTCTATGGACAAGTCCACAACGAGAATAATAAAAAGTAGAAAGAAAACGGGCTCCATGGCTATGCACAATTCACAACATTTGCCCCCTCACACCCCCACCATTTACATGAAAAGACGCCAAGCACCAAGAATAAGCGCAGCGGTACCGGTACACACACCCCTAGAAGCAGAGAATAGGTTAGCGATGAGTTTGTAGAAAAGGCAATCGAGGAGAACATCCATACATCAGCCACTGCAGCGTCGAGAACTTGACAGCTTCGACTCGCTCCCGCAGACCAGCAACTTCTTGCTCGATCCGGGTCTCGGTCTCCTTGATTCGCATCTCCTGGCCATTGGCCTCTTCCCGAATTCGGCCCTTTTCAAGGTTCAGATCCAGTCGCACCGACGCCTGCGTGCGACCAATCTCGTCGCGCATGCGAGAATTGAGCTTGGCGATATCCGCTGCAATCTTCTCGTGGGACGAGCGAGTCAGCTGTGCTTCGGTGGAATCGGCATTGAGAAGTTCGGAGCGCAATTTGGCAAAGTCGACTTTTTGTGTGTAGATGGACCGTTCCGAATCTAGGATGGTACATTGGTGATCAGAAGTTGTGCACTCAACAATGAGAGGAGCACCTAGCATGGTTTAGAAGTATGTCTCACCTTCACGAAGAACCATGGTGCGCGTCAAATTTTGGATAGATTCTTGAATGATGTCGTTCAGGACGCGCATCATGGCCACGGCCTGCTCTTCACTGAATCCCTCGGCCTGGAGCCGTTTCACAAAACGGAGGGTATCAAAATGATGCTCTCGAGACCGGGCTGGAGTCGCATGGAATGCGCGCTGAGCTGGCTTGAAGGCTGCGACATAGACACCGTTGTGTCTGACCGGACTCGTGGCGGTTTGCCGTGGTGTCGAAGTTGTCGGAGCAAGGGCTGTAGATCGGCTGGAACCTGGAGAGATGAACCGTGCGTTTCGAATGACTGTTGAAAAGGCCCGGTACTGGTGCTCAACGACGGCATTGTGAGTTTGTGGGGAGAAGGAAGAGCGGCCCTGAGAATAATGATCATATGTTGGCCGCTTTGCGATCGCGGCACAGTGTGAGGGTGTGACTGCTGGGCGTGACGAGGAGCTATTCCACGTCAAGCGGGGGAGAATGCTTCGTGGAATCTCCACGATGGTTTTTTGAGGGGCCATGACTGATGGCCTGACCGGGGGTCCTCGATGCGATCCGTTTGCTGTACCTTGCCGCGCAGAAAGGGGGAAGCTTCTATCTCCCAAGTTGATTGCAGCTGGGTGACGCAGTCCGGCAAAAGACAAAGGCGGATGACTAAAAGCCGATCGGGAAACTTCTTCAGGTCAAAGTTTGGAGGAGTGGCGTGCCCGGCCGTTTCCCCGAGGCGCCCCGCATATTCCCGGGAAACCCAATCCCATACAAACCACAATCAGCGGCTGAAGGAGGGTCAATCATGCGAGGACCGAGACTGTGGCTTGTGCATTTGGTCAACACGGGGTATATTGAATTATTTTATTTGGTATTTCCAAAAGGGCCGTTCTTGCTCTTTTCTCTCGCTCTCAAGATGCAGACGCTATATCGCAACACTGTAAAAATCTCGCGTCCGACCCTGAACATTAAATCATTGGACGGTCTAAAGATCAAAGATCTCCTTCAATTGCTTCATGGTGTCCTCCGGTCCGTCAACCGCGTGGCCAATGGTGCGCGGATCCATGTAGATCTCGTAGTCGTTCCCACCGGGGAAACACTTGTCACCAAAGAAGTGAATGGTCTTGTACTCGACTCCGGAAATACCCTTCTCAGCCTCGACGTGCTGCAAACAATAAGTCTTGTCCCAGCCATTAGGGAAGACATCGAACGAGATTTGACCTCCGATTGAGTAGCTGTTGTGTCACACAGACATAGTCAGATTGAGCCGCGCAGAAACAAGCTTCAATGGGCCCTCAAGCAACTCACCTAAGACCGTAGTCAGGGAACTCCTTCTTCAGGGCCTCGACCATATCACGGCGGATGTTGTGAACCTTGTCATATCTACAGATCTATCATCAGCCTCGTGCCCAGATATGTCTGTCTCGCCACTCCATGAGCTGGAAAGCCCGAGACCCGAGACACTGTCAAATCAACATACGCTTCAAACTCGTTACGCTCTTCCACGCTGGCGTTACGCCCGACGGGGCTAACATTGATCATGCCATTGCGGAACTCAACGAAAGTACCCCGCTTTCGAGGCAATTTGACATTGGAAATGTAGCGAAGGCAGAAGTCGGCCAAGGCTTGGTACTTGTCCTCCCCGAGCCACTTGATGAAGCTGTTGCTCTGGAGGGGCTTGCCGAGACGCCATGCGACGAGACCGTTCTCAGAGAAGCAAAAATCAAAGAGACTGGTCACCTCGGTAGTAGCATTGCCCAACTGCTCCTGCTGCTTCACATAGTTGGAACCGCCGACCTGGCAGATTGTAAACCCATTAGATTTTGCGGAGATTTCGGTGAGTATTACGGGAAAACGGAGAAACGAACGTAGCCGATGGCGCACTTGTGTCGCAGACGAGAGAGCAATTCATGCATCTCCGGAGTGGCAGACTAGAAGCAGCGACAGACAGATTAGCCTAGGCTCACTTTCAGGGGGGAGGGCGTCGTCGCAACATACACGCCGAGCCTTGCTCAAGGTCTCGTCAACATCGAAAAGGACAATCGTGTCCTTGAGAGGACGCTCCTCCAAAGTAGGGTAGACAGCAGTAGCGGTAGTCATTTTTATGAAAGTGAACAAAATACTCCGTCAATGGGACCAAAAGAAAATCGAGAACTGCTCGGCGGGGCCAAATATAGACCTCGACACGGAGGGGGTGTCTTTTTTCAACCGCAAGCGGTGAGTGCGCAGGGGTGGGGGTGAACGGATTCAGGAGACGGTGATGTACGAGGTTCGAGGTATTGACCAGATGTCCTCTTGGGTTCTCGGTGTGACAGTCGATGATATTACTTGCTTGTTCTTCTACAAACTTTGGCATGGCCGTATTAAATCTGAGCCATACATCGACCCAAAATTGACTCATAACCCGTATCAGATCATGGCCGTGAGCCAGCTCGGCCCAAAAACAAAGCGAGCGGTGCCAAAATAAGCACCGTTATCGATAAGAAAGTGGGAACGTGTCTATCCAGTCTGGACTCGGGGCCCCTCCCGATCACATGCTTTGCGAACATCGACGGAAGACACTCACCTTTACACATTACACATTAGTACGCATACTTTGACATTCTGCAAATGCTGTATATCGGGTCCATACAAAGTGACACCGAAGGCATTCGTATGTTAAAACCGTGGAGATGGATAAATGATCAAGTGTATTATTCTCAAGCTCGCCATTACTCATGAAGAGAAAAAAAAAGGATATGTTTCAAAAGAGAGACCCAGTCCCCCACCCAGTCAATCCCACATAAAAGCCCATCTACCTGCCCATAGTGGTCTGAAACACTTTGGCCGCAAGCTCACTCAACAGACGCGCTCGGTCCGGCTGCGGTAAATCCAAAAAGACCTCGTAGACGCTCTTCCCTTTGGCATCGCGGACTGCACCCAGTCGGTTTCCAGCGACCGCCCCCGCCAAAGCGCCGGGAACATTACCGACAATGAAGCCCAGAGCACCCCCGCTCACTCCGCCCACGATGGCCCAGAACCGACCGGTAGGCTGGGTACGTCGTTGACTGCCATCACCGGTCTCCTCGGCGAGGCCTTCTTCGCGCAGCATCTCCTCGAACACGGAGCCAAATTGGTCATCATCACGCTCCTCTCGACTTCCGAATCCAAATGCTGACCATGGGAAGTTGCGACCACCCGTGGGGATCTCTTCGTCCGCCTCTTCGTCGGCTTTCTCAAAAGCGCGGGTTTGGTCGTATTCGCGACGACGAGTGGGATCGGACAAGGTGTAATACGCGTCGTTGATCTCTTGGAATTTGCGAGTTCGCGCCGGCCGCTCAGGAGAGTCGGCAGGAACGCGATCGGGATGGGATTTCAGCGACTCCCTGCGAAAGAAGTGGGTTAGTATTGAATAGGATGCTCAGATGAAAGATGACGCGGGCGTAAACCAAGGATCCGCTACCTTTTGGGAAGGGGGGTCTCTCACCTTTTGTATGCGCTGCGAATCTGCGGCTGCGTCGCATCACTCGACACACCCAGAGTTTTGTCTATTAGGAGCGTTAATATATGTTCTCAATTCGGGCTGAAGCCAGCTGCCACTGGAAGAACTGACAATAGTCTGGAGTTTCTGCATCAAAGAAGGGTCAGTACGGTGTCATTCAAGTCCACACAGGATATCAACTCACTCGTCATTATGGCAAGTATATGGCAAGTATACCGGTACAGGCTTGAAATGAACATGTAACTTTCCAAGGAAAATCATGGTGAATGACCCCGAGTATAAGAACCACGGTTTGACGCCAGTGACGTCGTTTGACCCAGTCTGCCTCAGGCTGCCAACATGTTGGAATTGATTGTTGTCTCTGCTGCCGCCAGGTGTCGAGGCCACAAGAGCTCTGGGGCTTTTTTGGGGGGGCTCGACGAGAGACTGGAGGCTGTGGAGGGTCTCGGAGTTATTTGCGCCCAAGCCAGTCTCCGGCGTAGTCTGACAGTCGGATGGGTCTCGTCTTAACCGTCCTTTGAACACCGTCCGTATCACTCAAGTGGCGTTGTCAAAGGTACCTCTGCTACCACGGTACTTTAGCCACAACATGTAGTATTCGGTACCTGGGCCATGAAGACTGGAACATCTGATCACTCCCCAGCCACCGGCTTTGTGCCGCCAGGGGCAAGTCTGAATTGTACCCCTCTCGAAACTCGATTCGTTCCACAATTCCCCCCTCAGATCTGAAGTTGTCCCTACGGTGTCTGTCTCCATATCATCCCTTTGCGAAATCTTGAGATTGAGTAGCCTGTGCTTTGTATCTATCACTTGCACCTGCACGACAGATCCCGCCCAGTGGAGTACTGCGCGGCCTAGACCAGACAAGATACACATCGCTGCAGCACCCTAGCGGCTCGACCTGCATCTGTCTCTTTTCGCCTGCTTTCAACCCTTGCCACACACTGGTCGGATTTTTTTTTTTTGCAGCACATGCGAGGCTGTGAGAAGAAAGAAGAAAGGAGCTTTCATCGTCTGCGGATTCCACGCCGGTAGAAGATCGTGCCACATTTAAACCGTCAAGATATTCAGCCCACCATCTAGACAACTCTTCCTTTCACAATCGACCGTGATCGCAAAGTTCTCGGTTCAATTGTCGCGATCGGAACAGCCACGAGAGTGCTCCAGTCAGAAGCTCCACTTCTAAAAAGCCCAGGTCCAAACAGAACAAAGAAAGGACCGTCAATCGCATACTACAATCCAGCAACACACAGTTGGGCACGTTCCAATTTCAGAACCTTGAAAATCCTCATTGAATCACTCGCAACCATGGGCTGGTTTGAAGGACCTTCATCGACCAGCAAATCATCCTCATCAGGAGGCGGATACTACGTCCGCCGCCGCGGCTCTCCCACTCGTAGCCGCAAAGGCCATTCATCATCCTCCAGCCACAAGGGCTTCTCAACTCATCATGCACGACATTCTGCGCCGTCGATCTTCAGCTTCGGCCGCTCGACGACCGGACGATCTGCCAGTCCATCTGTGTTCTCATCCTACTCGTCCTCGTCTCGTCGAGCTCGGCCACGAGAAGGGTTCGTGCAGCGAATGATCCATTCCGTCAAGAAGCTCTTACGGGATATCTGGCGATATGCGCGCCAACACCCTATCAAGGTGTTTCTGATGGTGATCCTGCCGCTCTTGACCAGTGGGGTATTGCCGAAGCTCTTGGCGATGGTGGGATTGAGACTTCCGCACGGTGTCGCGAGTGCGCTGGGCGCATCTAGTGCCAGCCGTGGTTATGGGGGCATGGATGGTGGTTCGAGGGGTGGTCTATCGGAGAGTTTGAATGGGCTGCTGAGTCTGGCAAAGATGTTCGCGTAAGCGACACCCTTGGCCGAGTTTCCCAAAGTGCCCACTACATGCGAACCTCTAATGCTGTCCCTCGGTCACGGAATCCCTTACGTTACCAGGGAAGAAAGACACTGTATGGTTTGGGAGTTGGCCAGAGCGCTCCAACTCCAAGATCATTCAAAAGGCGAATCCAAAAGCGAAACTCCTTTTGCGTGGCTTCACCCCAACGGGATCTCCTCTCCCCCTTAGCAGGTACCTGCCCCTGCCCACCTCACCTACGTCTCACGAATTGTCATGAATACCCTCGAACGTGAGATCTCTCCAGCGCCGATTCTGCTCCGAAGTTCTCGGTTTCTGCCACGAATCTTTCACGAATCTTCCCACCCCCGTTTATCCAGGGTTCCACCATCTTCATTTTTTCCATACATCATTTTGAGATTCCCGCATTGATCTTGCACATTTGGCTCTTGGCGACGATGGAAAATCGTGGATTAGTAAATATAGAACAAAGACAGTCAAGATAGAGCTCAATCTCTTTGTACCGAATGCACTTGCTGGGGAAAAAGAATGCAGCAAGCAATTCTTAGACCCTCTATCCGGGCCTCGTCCGAGATCTTGCTTTTTAAAGCTGTCAAGTCCCACGCGGTAGCAGAGTGGGTTCCATGCGTGGGTGCCCAAAGCGGGTATGGTCTCGGGGCTGGCAAGATTCGGGGTCGAAAACGACTGGACAAGATACCGGGGTTTATCTCTACGGTGTCATGACGTGCATGGGACATATGGATAGCATGTGGCTGGGGCTGGGGCTTAGGGAGGCATAGGAATCTTGAAGTGCTGCGTGGTTCACTAGAAGGTACTGGTAGTACTACTCATGTGGATAGCATAAGTGAATCGAGGAATTATGCGGGCAATATCTCGTGTTTTGGTAAAAGGTTCCAAATTGGCGCGGGGAAAAGGATGGATTCATGGACATATTCTATGCTTTTTGTGGGAATTATCATAACGTATGAAGTTGTACAATCAGCCACCATGGTGCAAGTGACCCATCACCGGCATTCATACACACACACACACACACCATGGTCGAGCCTATGATCGTCGGTTGCCCTTGACACGACGACGACGCGGGGCCTGTGACTGGACTTTATCGGCCGCATCGGCAGCGTCCTCGACAATCTCCTCACCGGCGGAAAGATCTTCGAAAATCTCGCTATCGGTCAAGGGTGCCTTGGACGAGCCGAGCAAGCGACCAACCGTCTTGCCATAGACCCAGACAGGCAGTCTGCACACCGCGGTGTCCCGCAGAGAAGGACGAGTGATGTTGTCAATGTCCAGCAAGAACTCCCCCTTGGCACCATCCTCATTCACTTCCTCCAGGAAGACATTGCCAATCGAGTCCACAATCAGCACCTTGCCGTTCTCCGCAACGACGCGCTTGCGCTCGCCGACCGATGACTGCTCGGTCGGAGTTGAAGTTCCAGAGGCCGGAGCAGAACCCACAGCTCGATTGGCCGGGCGTCCAGCCTTCTTTTCCTTGCGATTCTCCTTATCCATCATGCGCTTCTGGCGACGGTTCATCGCCACGGCGCCCGCCTCGGGCATCTCCGAGCCGGGAGCAGCAGTGGGGACGGGAGCGGGAGTCGGAGCTGAATCGAGACCGGGGATCCCACGCACCCCCAATTCGTCCCCCCAGGCAGCTCGGCGGGCCTGGCGAAGGTATCGATCGACAAACTCGCGCTCACGCTTCCAGCTCAAGTACAAAGCTCCATAGTGTGCTGCACCGCCAAAGAAGAGGAAGAGTCCCAGCAGGACGGAGCCCAAGCCCGGGCGGAAGCGACTGTAGTAGTAACCCGTACCCTTCCAAAGAGGGAACCCATTCTTCAAGAAATGATCGTAGCGCTCACGTCCGGGACCCTTGAGGACATTGGCGACGAGGTTCAGACGGGCGGAGCGAGCATTGGCCTCCTTGATGGCGGCGTCGACCTCGCGCTTGGAGGGACCCTGGTTGACATTGACCCCCTTGGCGGACTTGGCCTTGGCCTTGTCCTTGGAGTAGTTGGCAATGAAAGAGCGGCGAACCTTGTCGGGGTGCAGGTCCCGGGACTTTTTGCGATGGGCCTTGATGATCTGATCCTGATTGGCATTGGGACGGATGTCAAGATACTCTAGCACATTCTCACCACGAGGCGATTGAGTCAGTCTCTGGTCATGATTCTCCAAGCGTCTTCCTTCTCATATCTATCACGGCGGTGCAATGAAGCGACGCCTATGACAATTAAGACGTGCATTGCGGGAAATTTCAAAAGGGGGAGGGGGGGGGTTCTCTCTCATACCGTAGAACGTCACATTGGCTCCTTCGGCCGTGATCAGCTCATCGCGGAGGCGAAAGATCTCGTAATCTGCGATGAGAAAAAAGTCAATTCAGACTGTGAGGGCAAAAGACCAGATTGCGCCCAGTGAGGTTGGAACAACAGCGAATGAGCCGATGTTGATAACATGAAGTGGACACCTTACCTTCTTTCGACCAAGCCGCCACCAGACCAACAAAGGCCAACAAGAAAAGGGAGAGGACAGCAGTCTTCATGATTGCCACGGAGAGGAAGAGAGAGAGGGGGAGAGCGGTCAATACCGCAAAGCCCGAAAAAAGGTGCAAAGTCAGACGGGAGTGACCAAACACCAAAGTCCTCAGAGGATGCAAGATTATGTCCTGTCGGGATCAAGCGAAAGATCGGGAGCTATCCTTGGGGTTGACCCTGTGGGAACTTTTTCCAGAATGGGGATGGTCAAATTGTGGGGGGGAATTTTTTTCTGAAACAGTTCGACCACCTCTGAGGGACACTGGCTACATGACGCTAACGAAGCGGTTCGTGTCGCGAGACAGATACACTCGCACCATCGTACCCATCAGTTGAGCAACGAGCAATCGATGGTAAAATTCAAGATTGTTGATGTGAATTCTGTACGCCACGGATGGCCTATTCTGCCATTACTGTTCCCCTTTACATACCAGCACTCACAGATAGTAGACGGACTCGGGTTGTGTACTGAGGTGTACCTACTGCACTCTTCTGCACTCAGTGCCCACTTTGTCCAGGTCGGAGGTGCAGTAGTCGAGTATTCAGTACCCAATACCCAACAGGTACTCGCGGTCCTTCGAGGCGAACGAAAGGCGGTGGGCCTCGACGTGGTCCAATGGATCTGCGTGTTTGCGACGGTTGGATGTTGGAACAAGATGTCTAGATCTTGGACTTGGGAACACTCGGACGAGAAGAAGGGGAATGGGTAGAAGTGATGACTCTCATGTGGATGACAGGCCAGTCAACGAATCAGGAGAATCCTCAGTGAGAGAGTCGTCCTTCAGAGGTACAGTTACACCAGCAGTATATAGCTCGTGTCATATCCCTACTATCTATACAGATTTACCACGTCCCAATCTTCCCCATCTGCATCTCTCTGGAGAGGGAGGGAGTATACTAGGTAACTACTGAGGAGGGTATTGCGCAACATATTTACCTTTCATGCATACCCTGGTGCCTTCCGCAGTGACGGTAGGCGTCGTTTGCAGAGTCCAACGATCGGAACTTGTCTGGAAACCGAACCGGCCAACACATCAAAAGAAGAGCCCCCGTCCTGGACTGGATCTTGGCCGCTGCTGCTTCCTCAACTGCCAGTCTGCCGATCGGCCAGCCAACCACTCTCACCACGACACCTGGGCCCCAGGCAGACACCATCACGCTTCGTTCAAAGGTGTGGCTGAGTTGTCGGATTGAGTGGCTGATCAGGTCTTGCCGAATCCCAGATCCACCCTAGGCCGACAAGTTTGACCAGAGTCCGACTGGCGACGAGACAATAACCCGGCTGCATCGGTGTGAAGGAGATTCTCTGGCACTTGACCATTGACAGCCCATGTTACACTTGCATCTCTGCCGAATGCATTGCTAGTTTGAATAAGGCCCTGCTGAGTCTCAAAAAGGGAAAGAACAGAGAAGGAGAGAGCAACAAAAAACAAAAACAAAAACAAAAGTGACGGCCTTCCGCCCTTACGCCGTGGCCCAAGTTCCCCGAAACGGCCCACCCGTTGTGGCCTTCCCCTAAACCAGACTCAGACTGGCTCCACGCAGCCTTGTGGCTTCGTGTTCTGTATCGTGTCTGTTCTTTTTCTCATCACTCACAACCTCGACTTCTCAACTCCCCCACCTCCGCGCCCTTTTACCCTCTCTCTTCCTCACTCTTGGCCTCTCCATACTCTCTTTGCGCAGTTCTCTTTCGAGCCGCCTTTCTTTTCCTAGCCCGCATTCTCTGCAAATTCCTACATCAATACTTTTCTCGTCGAACTCTTTACCCCTGTGATCATGGCAATCCAGATTCCTATTGAGGTGATCACCTCACGTTTTGGTGACCGATTCAACAGCCTTCGCAACCAGTCCATGGGCTCCCGATTTGCCAACCTCCGCCCCGTCTCCGAGTTCTTTGATCTCAAGCGCCTGTCCAAGCCTGCCAACTTTGGAGAAGTGCAGAGCCGAGTCAACTACAATCTGGGCTACTTCTCGAGCAACTATGCCGTGGTCTTGGTGATGCTGAGCATCTACAGTCTGCTGACCAACCGGGCTCTGATGCTCCTGATCCTGCTCCTTGCCGTTGGTCTTTGGGGAATTGGAAAACTGAACGGTCGTGATCTAGATCTTGGATTCCGCCGCTTCAACACATCTCAGCTGTACACGATCATGGTTTGCATCGCGGTACCCTTGTTCTTTTGGGCCTCTCTGATGGGGACCTTTATGTGGCTGATTGGTGCCACCGGTGTGACCGTGCTCGGGCACGCCGCCATGATGGACAAACCAATTGAGAATGCTTTTTCCGAGGAGGCGGTCTAGGTGGTCGGCCGCGAGCTCCTTATGATATGCCCCGATGGGGAAGACCACCCGGGGCACAAATGGGGAGACACAATCGGGGAGGACGCGCACCGTGGGTGGGCTCGACGCGCGTGGAGGAGATTGTGAGTGGGGATGAGGAGGAGAGAGATGATGCGTATGGGCGAGAACTGGTGCGCAAGGCTCGCGTCGCATACGGGCGGGAGTTGGAATTCGACAATCGCGGTCCGCGCGGGCGATACGGTGACGAGGACATATTCGACGAGGCTGCATCGGTGGAGGGTGGGGAATATGATCTATATGACCACGAGGACAGCACGGTGGCCTACGCGGTGCAGTTGGCGATGCGGGACAAGGAAGATCATCTGGTGGACCAAGCTTTGGAGCGCATTCGTCGGGCGCAGATGCTGGGAAGGAAAAATGTGCGACTCTCCCAACGCGAACTGGATGCTCTGGAGCGAAGGCGGCAACAAGCCGACGAGGGCACGTCGAGCGGCGCCAGACGCTCTCGACCATCTGGGGCGGCGGCCACATCTCGGCCGGTGTCTCGACGCGGTGGTTTAGCTGCGCCGGAACAACCGTCGGCGTCGTATCCTCATGGTGCCCAGGATCCTCACTGGAATCCCGCGGCGCATGCCCGCCCTCGAACTCCGACGACGCAGTCCCTGCGGCCCCGACCGTCCACCTCTCCCATCCGACCGACATCGTCCCAGTACTTTAACCCCGCGACCAGCACTCGGCCGCCCCCATTGCAACAGCCCGTGTATCCGCGCCCTCTACCAGATGACCCACAGTGGGCCCCGCCATACTACAACCCTCTGCAGATGGCTCATTACGGGGCGGATCAGTTTCCCATGGACCCGTTGGGGCCGGCTGATCCCCGAGCTGGTGCGCAATTCCGCATGAGCTATCCGTTGGGGATGCCATCGCATCAAGTTCCACACCCATCATATACAGAGTCCCGTCAGGTACCGGATCCGACCAAGATCCGAGTGCCTCGTCGGGGTCGAGTAGAGTCCCCGCCCGAAAGTGCCAGCGACGGAGAGAGAGCCAAAGTGGAGATCAGTGACGATGAAGATGACGATGTACGGATCGTCAAGGTGGTGGAACGCACGACTCCCATGGGCTTTCAGCGCAAAAAGGTCCCTGAGAGTCAACGAACCAGTCGAGGTGGTCGGACACGGAAAATTCGTTAACCATGGTCATGACCGGCGTGTGTCTTGTGTTTCTTCCCCCCCTGTCTTTCTTTCTGTCTTGTTTTGTTCCCAAAAGCGTCGTCCTCTGCCTTGATTCTTTATCATATACAGGCTCTCTTAATCTGTGGAGTTGTGAGTTATCAGGGCACCTGGTTTCCTGCAGTATTAGCTCCGTGGTATCCCAACCCCTCGCGTATATCATCTCACCCGGGTTGATGCCTGCTTTCGTTTCCTCTTCGGAGGGCTGTCCCTCGTCATGGGCGCTTGGTAGAACAGGCACTGTATGGTTAAAGAACTGTCGGATGTGGGACAGGGCTGTCTCATGCATGCAAATAAAATTTCCTGGTGCAGATCTCTTTAGTCTCTTCTATCCTGGCGCCTACCACCCCGCCGCCCGGCCCCTGACAATCCTGGATTAAGATCGACGACACAGCCACATGGAAGAGACGGCCATCATCATATCTTAAAGGCTGTGAAGGGGGGCTGTGGAGTTCAGCATCTGGTGCTGCTCTCCTCCCAAGAAGGCCAATTCCACATCCTCTGTGGCTGGAGGACGTCCGCGGCCATCTCACAGCTTCCTGATCACGCACCCTCTTATGTAAAGCTGATCCTCAAAGTGTGAAATCCAACGGACTCTTGCACAAACCTAGTAGGCTCCAACCTCCCATGAAATGCATACATTCGTCAGTGCACGAATAGAGCACGAATCTTCCACCGCTCCAAGCTTTGCTGAACCCGAGTCGGTCGATGAGCATGAACATCACCCTCCGAGTCCCGAATCCGCATTTCCACTCACCCGATGGTCAACGTCAGATCAAAGCCTCAGTGGGTCTCGATTGCAGACGAGGAAACCCCGTGTGATCCGCTCGTCACGACCCAGGAGTTCTTTTTGGGGGCGCAGGACTTTCTCAGACTGGAGGTCCACCACGTTCCCTTCGATCTGGCGCCCGGCTCGATGACGTCGGCCGACGATCCCTGCGTCTTGGTTCCCTTTTTAAGGCACTTGCCCAGCCCACGCGCGAGAATCTCGGTCGATCTCTTCTCAGAAGATATTATCTGCGCACACGACCCCTCGCAATCCAAGTCCCTGTCCTCATCCATTTTTGACGCATCAGCGTGGCCACAAATCATCGTGGAATTGATCGAGATACTCGCACCGGGCTACCCGCACTATCCGTGGATCTGGTGCGGTTCGGCGTACGCCTCAGCCGAGTTCTTGTTGGAATTTCCCGTGTCCAGCCTTTGGATTGTTGGAACGCCACGACGCCATTGAATTTTCAGTGGATTTTTTGGGGCGCCGGGCTGGGACTATTAATTCATATTGCCGGTGCTTGTGTCGCCTCGTTCGGCTGGGAAATCGTTGCGAATCATTTTGTTGAAGGAGGGTGTTGGCTCTGAGACGCACATTAATACTTGAGAGATATCGTCACAGGTGAGTTGGAGAAGACATGAGCAATGAAATAGGGGTGTTTATCGCGTGGAAAACGTATCATCCATGGAGAGGATACACGCGAGGCGCGCTACAATTTTGACTTGGGGCTCTTGCACAGTTAGTAGACACCTTCTATGCCAGAGGCTGACAAATTCGTTTCCCTCAGATTCCGACGATTTGAGTGTCAGATACTAGAAAATTTGCATTGAACTTCTTCGACAACCTTTTTGCTACGAGACCCGTCACAACATAATACGACACAATGTGGATCATCTCATTCTGGGTGTTCCCTCTTATCTCAGCTGGCATGTGGGTTGGTAAGTACCGATTGTGATTTGGTGCATATGCAGATCGGAGCAGACGAGTCTCTAACAACGAACCTGACACAGCCATGCTGATCGCCATGATTTGCACTTGGGCTCGTGATGGAAAACCAGTCTATCCCAGCATGGAACAAAACCAAAAGATTGCGTAAGTTACCAATTCTCCTTCGCTCCCAGTCTTGCGATCGAAGCCGTCACTGTCCAATTCAAAAAAAAAAAAAAAAAAAAAAAAAGTCGCTGACTCGTCTTGTAGGTACATTTCCGACGTGGGCGCTTTCGGATTGAAACCACTCTTCATCACCGGTAGCGCCGTGACTGTCGTCTTCCTGGATCTCGCTCTCTTGTCTGAGCGATGGCTGCGCCATGCGGGCCAGCTAGTCCCTAACAAGGGCGTCTTCGACAAGCTCTGCGCCATCGGATCGATCATTTTTGCCATTGCCGGTGCCGCAGGCTTGATTCTGCTTTCCATCTTCGATACCTATCACCACCCCACTATGCACGACGGGTTCTTGATCTTGTTCATGTGAGTCCACCCGCGCGTCACCCCGGCATTGCACACTTGGTCCCTGTATTGTTTCTGGTCATTCTGTATCATTCGATTTTACCTGCACCCCAAACCCAACTCAAGCTAACGGGGAATCCCCTTCGTCCCTATTTAGTGGTGGCTACATTGTCAGCGCAATCCTCATCTGTGCCGAGTACCTCCGCCTCGGCATCTCCTACCGCCGCCAACATCGCGTGCTTCTCGCCAGTTTCCTCGTCAAGGTCACCTTTGCCATTATTGAAATTGGTCTGGCCATCGGATTCGGCATCTGCACCAAGAGCAAGAGTACCCACAAGAAAAATGTGGGTGCCATCCTCGAATGGACCATCGCTTTCGTCTTCACCGGCTACGTCCTCTCCTTCGTGATCGACTTGCTCCCATCCGTCCGCACCCGCAAGCACATCCCCCAGGGTGAGAAGCACGCAAGTATGATGAGCAGCCCACACGACAGCATGGACCTCCCTCATCATCACGCGTCTCTCGAAGAACCCTTGACGACAGACTCGACTGGCCCTAATTATTACCGAGGTCAGCGGGTTTGAGGGAAGGGTTGAAACATTGACATGAAATTGGGATCAAAGTATACCGAAGAAGGAAGGCAGGAGACGGAAAAGGAAGAAAGAGACAAAAACAATCTCTCATATATCAGCACTCTACGTGGGGAATCCTAGCATCATGCATACTTAACCCCTTATGACAAACTCCCACGACACCACACATTGTACAAAGATACACAATCACGATTTTTTTCCCCCGAGATGAATGCTCCACAAACTTATCCATTTATTTGTCTCTATTTTTATTACTTTTGTCCAACTATTGCATTTAGCCAATATTATTTAATGTTCGCTCTATTCTTTCATTGCTTTTTTCTATTTCTTTTCCCCCTTTTATATATTTATTACGAATACCCTAGACATGGTATCAATAATCCTGACCTACATTCGGTTTTTGGGTCTTTTTGATTAAAGGTGTTTATTGCATGGTCTCGATGGAACGTTAGAGATAACGAAGGCTACGCCGGATGACGGGTTGAATTCATAGATGATGCAGGTGGTTGTGCGCGGGCGATACATGACAATATGCTCAATGATTCAAATTACTTCGAGTTCAAAGTCTGACATTTCATGTTGTTACTACTTGACATATAGATGGGCCCTCCAGAGACAAAATCATCAATTAAACAAGTAGTCTGTCCCGTGTTCAAAGGCATCCAGAAGGTCTTTGCCGTATTTCTCTTTGTCCGCCAACTTGCGTCCTGCAATGTCTCCCACGTTCTTTTCAAAGAAGAAGGGCATGACCACACCAAATTCTTCATCATGTTTGTTACAAAATAAAGGCTTGATATGATCAGTAAAGATGGTGAACAACCCCGAGGCACTTGAGATCCCCAAAGTGTACCAGAATGCACCCGACTCCCATGTATGATTCAAGATCTCCGAGAGACGGAACGGTGTAAATGCATCATCATTCTTGCGGTGAGACAGCTCCTCAGTGACCAGAGCCTCCATGAATTGTCGACGGACGGGATCGTATTCCTGGGGAACAATCTCATCCACGCCCTGATCTGTAAGCCAGAATGGAGGCATCATCATTTCGATTGGCCGGGAGCAGGCCCATTCAAGGTCCACGAGGCATTTAATATGCCACTGGGCATCGACGAAGATGTTGCTTTGATGGAGATCAGTGAAAGACAGAACAAATGGACCTCTTCGAAAACTTCGGTTATAAATCGATTGAAAAACAGTTCGCATGGCAGTTAACACGGAGAGTTGATAAGCACAGTCTCCGAGATTATTAACAGCATTGGGTTGATGGCGAAATCGATTGTCATGGAATCTCAACATATCGACTATGTATGAGTCAACGGTCGAGTAGGTATAATCACGAGGGATATCGGTAGATATCCCCTCATTCTCTAGCTGCTGTATTTCAACCGAAAGAGGTCGATTTGAAAGATGCAAAACCCCATAGTTGTCGATCGTGAATGAGCCAATTGCAGGGAGCGGAGATCGACAGAGACCAAGAAAGATCCGGGAAAGATCTCGGAAAAGGTTGGTTCGCAACATGCAGTCATGTCTCCCTTCCTTCCAAGTGTTGGAGAGCATGGTTCCTTGGGTTTCATCGACAAATTCAACCAGAATGTACCCGATATCAGCCGGTCCGCCCATGGATATAGCGTCACTGTACTGGTGACGGGTATAATTTGATGGGACCGGTTTACCCAGCCATGATAAAAGTTTCCGACGTATTAGCCAGAAACAGCGAGAGAATACAGGTATACATCCGAGAAGAGTGAACTGATCAGTTATTTAGCAGCTTTCCCCCTTTAGACACTGGGATTTATTCGTTCCCATACCACTTCGTCGGTCGATAATGAAAAGCCATAGAGCTGGGGAATAGGTATTTCTGGACAATTTTCTTGGAGCCAGGCATAGGTCTCCGCTTCACAGCGAATCTTTTCGTCGCTGTCGCCAGGATTAAAGGCCTCGCCGACACGGTAGGGCAGAGGGAATCGCAGAAGAACTCGTTGGTTTTGCCGGTTGTTAATAGTGATCGGTACACACACATTGAAGCTACCATGAAGCCAATCTTCAATCCCCGAAACTTCGCACATGGCGGGTGATTTCAAGTTGAGATGGTGGGCAACGACTACTTTCATCCAGTCGCGTTTGTCGTGAAGGTGAGCAAAGAACTGAACCTGTTGGGAATAATAATCGAGCTGGTGGAGGATGTTGAATTCATCATCTTTGACATCTGAGTAGGTGACTTCTCGTCGAAGGAGACGTCTCTTCCTGAGCATCGCGTCAAATATCAAATCGCTTTGTCTACTACGTAGAATCAATATCACTCAGTCAGGGGTCGATCAACATAATTGTATCACATACGATGGTCTTGGCTACATGATTTATCACGTGATTACGATTTGTACCTGTACTGATGATTGGGGGCATATCAAGCAAGAATTTACAGTTCCAGGTCTGAAAGTCTTGGAAGGTAGCTTTCATTCAAAACTCACTCATGAATTAGATTCGTTTCACGAGAGGACCTTTCCGGCAGTCCTCCAGCTAAAGAATCCAGGTATTCCATACTTGATGAGCCCCACAATCGTGCTATCATCAACCGTGCAATTAGACTCGACAAACCCGTTACGCATGAATCTAAGATCCTATCACAAATGATGTCTGGTCGATTTTGGAAGAAATGGAACCCATTGGCTGACACATCAGCCTAAAGGCTGCATGCGGAGAGACGGGAAAACTATCCATTGGATTGTTCAAGGTTCTACTTAAAGTCGAATTTACATAGATGTATATGCTGCTTACCTAGTAGCAGGATGTGAAGATGATTAAAGACGCTTCGTTTTGACCAATGACCGATTCATTATAGGTAGGTAGTCTTATTTCGTCATGCTTTGCTGACGACCGTACGTACGTACTCTACTATGTAGTATACTTGGATCAAATAGCGCCAGGCTTTGAGTAGGGAAAACTCCACGACCAAAGACCTCGTGGTTCACCCCGTAAAGGGAGATAGCCAAATCCACCATCTGTAATGTTTTAGGACTAAGCAGAGCGCATTTCGCGATAATTTCATCGGTCGAGGCGGAGGTATTTTCTATCGCTTGGCTTGACGACCTGTTCATAGTCTGAATGTGGCACGTGCAAATTCATGTACATTGGAGCTGCTTGTACACATATGCATCCCTCATTCATCTTGTCAAACATTATTCATAAGTATCATGTCTTTGCCAAACCTGGTTCTGCAACCAGTGTTACTGTACAGCAAAAAGTCCCCCTCTGAAAAAAAAAAATGGAATGGCCCTTGTGTTTTCCTCCCCTCACGCCGCGTTCATTCTTCAAACGCAGAGATCGTCCAAGATTGTCCTGCCTGCTACACAAGACAGCCAGACACTGTGAAAATCAGGCGCAGGGGATCAGAAGAGGCAACCCTGGAACACTAACGAGTAAACAAGACCAAGGCGCGTTCCCCGCGCGGCGTGGATGCACAAGACTCGCTGTAAAAGACATAAAAGGTATGAAAGTCCGGAGCCTTGCCCTTGAGAAAAAAAAAAAGGGAAAAGGGAAAGAGTAAAAAAAAAAAGACAAGGCGAAACCGGGAAGAAGGCTGGTAAATCACAGAGGGAGGACAGGTTGGGTCCATGTCAAATGTTGCAAATGCCACGTCTGCAAATAGACCGAAAACAAAGGAAAGAGGGCGAGAGAACCGGCCTGAGGCGCAAAGGCAAGAAGTGAAAAACCATAGTAACAACTCCGACCTCGCAAAGATGCCACCCGTATAGGAGATCTCGGGGAATCGAGAAAGACGAAGAAAAGAAAAATGCGACTTGGAAAAGACAAGGAGAGAAGATAGAAACCGAGGTGAAAGAAAAGAAAAGCAAAGCAAAGCAAAACAAAAAATAAAACAAACCACCCAAATCAAACCTGGTTCATCAATTTCTGTCGGATCAATTCTTGCGTCACACTGTCAATCCCAATCCTCTCTAGATACCCTTTCACACCGCCGTATTTCTTTTCCAAAAAGGCAATCATCTCCGGGACGTAATCTGGTGGACACCTCGTGTACTCCTCGCCCAGACCCAGCACTCGAATCTCGCGCATTCGTTCTTCGAATTCCGGTACCAGCTCTAGTTCCGATCGGCCATAGTCGTCGGCCACCGCGTCCATGCGCACACCGACGAGGAGGAGCAAGAGGAGAATGATGATCCCGGTGCGATCCTTCCCTTGCGTGCAGTGGATGAGGACGGGGTATGCGGCGGAGGTGGCAAGGGTGGTGAAAATGGTGCGGAATTCGGACATGCTGGACTCGAGGGAGTCCTGGGCAAGACCAATCAACCCGCGGGGTCGCATGACGGTTTCGCCAATGATGCGAATGGCGTCTGCGCGATAGCCGGTGACAGCGAGCGTGATGACTCGGCTGTGTGGGAAGATTGCCATGTGTTAGTGATCGATTGGATGCAGCATCCAATTGATTTTGATGCAAGGGTGTGCAGGCCCAACGTACAGATAACTCATCCAATCGAGTCTGCTCAGCAGTGCTCGCTCAAAGGCCTTGCCGGTGAGGCTGATAAAGAGATGTTGTGATTCGGGGATCTTGCAGATATGCTCGTCCGGGTTCGCGGGGACGGGGATTTTGGTCAAGTCGGCTTCTTGGGGGGTGGCGCCCGCGGTGGCCATCTCGGTCCGCCGTTTACGAGTGGCCATCTGGTGTTCTGTTCTGTGAGATTGGGCATGAGCTCATTTGCCTTGGGTCCATTCCCCTTCCACACAGCCCCAGACAAGGGTCATGGTTCACTGGTCCGCCTTCATATGAAGCAGAGGTGGAGGAAGTAGTCGACATACTGGGATCGGAGGTCAATGACGGTCGCAATGTGGAGTTCCTCGGCAAGGCGCCGTTTATCACGTTCAGATGCATCGTCGGGCTATGATGGAGAGAACAAAGGCGTCAGTCCATCAACACGTAAGTGTGGTTCAATGGTGCTGCCCGCTTCCTGTCGCAGACTTCGCAGACTTGGCAGACACATGGTGTTTGTTGCGCGCATTTTCCAAGCTTCGGCTCAGTCCCCTCGGCTCGGGGTGGAGAAAATCTTACCCTGGCACTGCGGTACAAGACGCCTTCTTTCAAGATTCTGGATTTCGCATTAGCGCGCATTCTTCTCTTTCTCCCCGTAGGTCGAATGACGCCAGAGTCCATTTCCCCCGCGACGAAGAAGAAACAGAACATACTCGGAGCCACAGAAATGATTGATGGTCCTCCCGACATCCCGAAAATTGATGATGTTATCGAACGGGCGATCGGGTGAATCGAGATCGATGCTAGATTGGCGACCCATGACGAACACGCACCCAGAGTGGTGAGGAACAGTGGAAGACCAGCGGTCGACGAGGCACCACGAGCGATGCGCAAAAACGAGTGGTAGAGTGGATGGGTTCCAGATCTGAGATGGTGATGCCACGGTCGATGGAGGGGAGGAGAGGTGGAATTTCACCGAAAGGAAGAGAGAGAGAGAGAGAGAGAGAGAGAGAAAGAGAGAGAGAGAGAGAGAGAGAAAGGTAAAGAAAAGTACCCGAGTTCAGAAGAGAGACAAAAGCAAGAAAAAGGTTGGAAGACGAGAAAAGAGCAAGAGTCATGTCAGAAGTAGAAACGGTGACCTGTTGCGCATCCATTTCCTCTTTTGCGATCGACCAAGTCGTCGTCCCAAAAGTATCAAAGGCCCCTCTTACCACTCCCAAAAAGACAATCGGAGTCATGAAAAATAAAAACAATAAAAAGAAAATCCCATAAAATGCCACAAATCCAGAATCCAATCCCCAAAGCATGAAAAAAAAAAGGTGGTCGGTGCCTCGTCAACAGACAATCCAGGCCGCGACACAAGTGGAGACCCCACGGACCTCGTTCACACTGGACCAACTGGTACGGAAGTGGATGTGAGTGGGAAAGGTGCCAATGTGGGCGTGATCCATCGATGATCCTGTACGCTGGATGCTGTTCCATGATACATGGTACCGGCGACCGAGTGGACAATCTACATGCTTGACAGGCTGTAGACAATTCCATCAGGGCCGTGGCCGGGGCCGCCGAATCGCCCGAGTGGAGAACGGGATGATATCAGCGACGAATTCAAAGTCGACGGTACACGCGCTTCGTGCGACGGGAGGCGGAGGAACCCATGGTCACCACGGAGAGACAGTCGACCGCCGAACAAGGAAGATCAGGTACAGAGAACCACCGCAGGGGTCCGCTCCACAGTCTGTCATCGTCTGGGCGAGGTCGCACGGTCTCTCTCTCTCTCTCTCTCTCTCTCTCTCTCTCTCTGGGCCCGATGGGCAGATACGGGAAGCCCCATCGGGTGGAGATGCAGAAACCATCTCGAAGCAGACGCATGGCATCCTTTCCGATCGAAACGAGGGTACATTGTACATGGCGGGTACATCATCTGACATACTGGAGAAACGGGAACCTTGAGTCTAGGGATGAACTCATGGAGTACTGGAACATGTGTGGCACCGATACATCTGACGTACGACAAAGGACAAACTACGTATGAACAAGTCGTTCCAACCAGACGGCCGTGAGCAGGCCGATCAGGGTTGGCAATCAAGAGTATTCCTCAGAAGCCTAGGAATCTGATGGGACGATAGATCAGACTGGTGCTGGCGCCTCTCATTCTCCTCTTCAGAATCCAGAGTCCAACCCTCTTCTCATTTCAAAAAAAAAACAAAGTCGTGTGTGTTGGGGGACCAAAAGGATCGGCCTGTCAAAAGGGAAAGGGGACCAGTGGACGTCAGCGTGCTGACCAAAAGTAGCGGTGGACGTTGGGCAGAAAACAAGGAAACGAGACTTTTCAGTGTAGAGTCACTAGAGTCTCGTAGGGTCCCTACACCTACACGGAGCAAGAGGCCAAAAGGGAAGGGCGCAAAGAGAGGAAAGAGAAATAATACAAATCACCATTCCGAGGAGGCGCATCCCACACGGGTCTAGAAGTCCGAGAATCGGGACAACAAAATAAACGAGGCTCCACGCTCGACGATCACACGTTCGGAAAAGGTGGATTTATCAACGGTGACCACCAGACCAGTAGGAGATCCACCACTACCGATACGTAGATGGAGCGCGCGCACCGGAGTGTGGACTTTGTCACCGCGTGAGCATATCGGTATCGGTACATATTTTAATAAGATTCGATATCCATCGAAATGGATCAAGCAAAGCAAGTGGACATTGAAACCGATAGAGAACTTGTCAAATTAAGAATGTCGCACGATCCCAGAGTAGTCCCAAGACGGAATCTACTTCTGACCTTTGTTTCCCCCCGGAGGAATCTCCATGCCATCCATGGATGAGATCAAGGAGGGAGGCTCCACCACCCGAGCTTAGACCAGTGGGTTGATCTCTCATCTTTTTTGCTTTGGTCCAGGCTACGAGGGGGGAGAGAGCCCAGGATCTGTGTACATCGTGATTCATTCAACGTGGTCCCTATGGCATGGAAAAGCCACTTGTTTCCCTGCTGGCCGTGTGACGGGGTACATCATCCGTCACGAGTCATGACCCAACACTACATCCGGGTCGTTCATCTCTCTTCGACCTTGACTGGCACAATGAGGATTCAAAGATGAGTAGCCGTCCAGGCCGTACACTAGGCACGTTGTACCAAGTGTGTAAGGGAATGAATCGTACCTTTGATTCCGTGATTTTCATTTTATTGATTATTTTGACGGTTCAAAGATTCCCGTCGACCCTCCCTGAATGGCATCCACTTTTCCACCGCTTCTTTGCCCGCAAGTCTCTCAACTTCCAAAGTGGACACGGTCCATCCCAACGAGGGGAACTGCTATCGTGACGGTGTGTATGCCCCCCTCTCCTTCACCTCCTCTTCGTGGCCTCCGACTCCACTCTCCCCACTCCACAGAAGTACACACAAGACGTCCCTCCCAATTCATACATACGACCCACGATCATTCTTCCACTGCGGCTGCAGGTACGACCAATCCTGGTTAAAGTCGAATCCAGTGCGGTAGGCTCCATACGGAACCAGTTCCAGCCGATCCAGGGCGGCACCGCGGTCGGTCAACGCCCACAGACTGATCGCCAGCGTGTTCTCCCCGCGATTGTTGATGATCCCCGGCGGGAAAGGGAACAACGTCTGGGGCCCAATGTGTGGCAGATAGTGCCCAAACTGGTACCCATTCATGAAGACCTGCACCACGGCCGCTGTATCCGCCGCCGCCCCCAGCTGCAGTCCGATCGGTACGTCCAGATCTTCATCCAGATGGAGCTTGAAGGTCGTGGTGTAGAACCGGCCCGTTGCGTTCGACACTCCCTCCAGTGGGGAGGAGGTGCCCGCATGCTTCGGCGGCTGGTAGCCCGGAAGATGCCAGCCCATGCGTTCGCCGTACAGGCCACCCTCATTCATCGGCCCGCGGACGGGATCGATATTGGCCTCGCCGCCGGCATTGCCTTGAAGCCGCCAGGAGGTGAAAGTCCCTCCCCCCAGCAGGGTTGCGCCGAGGATGCCGCGTGGGTTCTGTGCGCCGGCCGGTCGGACGTTGTCCTCGTCGTGGCCGGTATAGTCCGTCACGATGGTCAGAACGTTGTCGCGGTCTCGGAGCGAAGAATGGTTAAACACCAGTTCGGCCGAGGTTGAGGCGGCACTGGGGGAACCCAAAGCACCGCCGACGTACGCTCCGTTCAACCAGGCGGCCCAGCCCGCGGCCGCTCCGTTCTGCACGGTCACATTGGCCCCAGTCGCGTTGCGGCCGTCGAATCGACCTCGATAGATCTTGGTGCCTGCATGGTAGCCATAATCACCCGAATACAAGACGGGGAGGGTGAGTGGTTTGACCGAGTTGACCGAGCTACTCTTATTGCATACCGTCCATCTCGAGTCGTCATAGTCGGGTTGGATCTCCGGAAGCGTGTCTTGGGACTTCCACGAGGTCAGAGTTGGCAAGGAGATGCGGGCATCCTCCGCACCGGGGACGGTTCCGATAAGACTACCGTACGGCGTCTTCTTAGTAGGGATGTTCTTTCCATTCCACCTGATCTTCTTGGCTTTGGAGGTTCCGGGATACACTCTGCAAGGGAGAAAAAAGAGAACTTGGCTTAGCAAATCGTCCCAAGTCACATCCCCTTCATCCCCTTCGAAGCAAGCACTTACTCAATAGTTGTGGTCTTTGCATTATCACCCGTCAGAGCCACACGGTCGTGCGTCAATTCCGCCTCGCGAACTAGATACGGCCCAATCGCGAAAACCTGCTGGCTAGGAGACACGATAGGGTTGGATGTCGTCGGCACGGCGAAGAAGTTCCAAGCCGTCTCCTTGTCCAGCAAATAGAGGAGCACGCCATTCGAGAACTGAATCACCGTGGTCCCCTGACCCTGAATATACGAGTATTCCGTTCCCGCTGTGGATGCGGTGGAGGTGAGGTTGGAATTGCCAAAGGTTTTGAACGTCAATTTGGCAGGAGGATTCTTGAAGGCGAAGACCCCCTTCTGTCCAATGTTCAAATAGAAGACAATCACGTCCACATCGAGCGTCGCATAGCTCACAATTTCGGCCGAGGAATACAGCAAGCTCGATGTTTTGCCGACCTCGTAGTCGGTGACGATGATCTTGCTTTGGCGTCCGGCCAACTCAATATCGGGGATGGTAATAGATCCTGGAAGAGCCCAATTCATCGTCAATCCATACGCCCAGCCCAAAAGGAAACGGAAGCATGTGGGGGGTTCAAAATGCAGATTGCAAAAAACAAAAACAAGAAGAAGAAGAAGAAGAAAAAAAAAGAAAACAAGCCTGAACAAAATACTTCCACATACCAGCCGAAGTGTTCACACTCAAGTCAAACGTGGCCACGTCTCGAGACTGACTCTTCTCATGGGCCAACACGTAGAAGCCAGCTTGGGTCTTGGGGTTGCGCAACGCCCACGTGTAGATGCTGTTATCACTCGTATACCCCGTTCCATTTCCCTCCATCTCCGTCTGCAGCAGCCCGGACGAGACTCGTGTAAACAGCCCAATCAACTTGGTCTGCTTGAGCTTATCCTGAATCTCTCTCGTCTCCCTCAACGGCGCCGAATAGTCGTATGAGGTATACACCACGGGGGCCGCCGAATGACCCCAATTCGTCCCACCAAACACCATATACAAACTCTGCAACGTGATCCTCGACCCGATATTATTCTTGTAATAAACATCGGCAAATTCGGGCGAATGCTCCGCGGCACATTCATCGTAGAAATACCCACCCCACGGCTGAAACCACCCGCCCTCAAACTCAGGCACATACTCGGGCTGCGTATACGAATAGTTCTGAAACCACTCGTAATAAGTCCGCACCAGACGGAATCCCGAGTCCGGATTCGTACACGACAACCCACCCGGATACGAATCCAATCCGTACACGTTCACCGCGCCCCCAACATCCTGGTAATCAGTCGACCAGCTTTGTGACCGCATGCCCTTTTCATTATGTGTGCTCGGCACCACGATCCCCGCCTCGTCAAAGGCCGCCGCAATCTGCTCCATGTATTTGACAACGGTGTTATCCGCGGTGTGGGAGTTTTCTTGCAGTTCGTTCTCGTGCTGGTTGAGGATCACCGGTCCACCCTTGGTGATTTGGTTGTCGGCGATGATCTTGCCAATCTTCTCGATCCATGGGTACCATTTGGCGTAGTATTTCGGGTCGCTGGTGCGTTCGGACCCCATTTGGCCATTGGATGCCCAGAGGGCGAACCCCCCCGCGGAGGTTTCGGCGTTGACGTAGGGACCGGCGCGAGCAATCACGTACAGACCGGCTTGTTTGGCATAGTCGAAGACTCGTTGGATATCGTGGGCACCATGTTCAAAGTCAAAAGTGTCTTCCGACGCCGAGTGGAAGCTCCAGAAGAAGTAGACTATTGTTCATGGAATGAAGACATTAGCATACGCGGGAATCAGCTGGAAAGTACCTCTCTGCTCCTGAAAAGAAGAGAGAAGAAAGGAAGAAAAGATAGAAAAACTCACGAGACACAGCATTAAACCCATTGGCTCTCAGCTTCTGAAACACATCCAGCCATAGCTCCGGAACAGGTAATCGCATATAGTGGAATTCACCCGCAAAAACAAACAACCTCTCGCCCTTGACAGACAAACTATACTTGTCCCACGTCACATCTGTCGTCTTGCCATTATCCGTCGCAGAGGCCCAAAGACTCGACAGAGCTCCGCATAGTAGCAGGGGCAGAAATGCGAAGAACCGCATTTTCCAAAGCTTTTTCGACTAGAACGTCTGCTTGCACATGTAGTCAATGCAAAAGTACTCGTGCCGACAGTAGACTGGACACGGGCAATAGGAAATCTCCATCTGATCTTGTCCCGGTTTCTTTTTTTTTGGCTTCCTCAGCACATGTCGGTATTAATCCTTTCAGTCCACCTCGGGACTCGCTGCAGCAATGCCCCGGCCATGGACTTGAAACAATTGGATTGGTGGATGTTTTGCAGGAGTAATTCGACCATTTAGGCAATTCTCCTGCAGATTGCGGGGGGGTTGCAATTTAGCATGCATTTGGTGGAGGGGCGTGCAGCGGGGGGGGTTGGGAGGCGTTTGCATTTCCGACGCTCACTTTCAATCGGAAAAGGCAAGGGTGCGTGCTCGATCATCAAATGAACACTGTTCAATTATGTAGTGGACGTGACCACAAAGACACACAATGTGTCTGTGAGAAGAGACAGAGAGTCGTATCGTTCTAATGTCCTCACCTGTCAGCCTCGGCACCAGTAAGACCGATAAATCGATTGTTGCCCTACTTCCGACCCCTCCTTGGCATGAGACCCATGTCACTCAATGTATTGGTGATCTCGACCTCGAAGAGAAAAAAAGAAAAACGAAACATTATGAAGCATGAACATAAATTAACGCATTAATTAGGGAGATTCGTGTATCTCAACAATAATAAACAGCTCGATACTATCAAATCAAGAACCCTGGGTAACTCTCCCGACCCATGCGCCACCGTCCAGAAAATCCACCCAAGGTTAAAAACGGTGGAAAAAAAGTCAAAAAAAAAAAATCAATGGCACCGTCAAATTCAAGGGAAGCAGAAAAACAGAAACACGGGGCCAAACACGACCGAGCCTTCATCGTCATCATCAATTTCATTATTCAGAGATCTTCGGAAAATCTCGATTCGCGGTGACTGTGAGAATCACTCAGAACTGGGGGTACGGGTAAACCTTGCCCGGCAGCGCTATCACGGAGATTCTGCAGGTCGGCGTTATACTCGCCCTGGCCGTGATCGCGCTTAGTGTGGGATCCATTCGTCTTCGCATCCTGAGAGTTGCGAGAGAGGGTGTTTTTCAAACTCTGCCGAAAGCGTGACCTCTTTCCAGCGTTCATGTTCTTGCTACTCTCATCCGACTCCTCCATGAAATACGATCGCTCATCGTCGTCGGTGGCTCCATGCTCAGATGAGACATCTGCGTTGCCCATAGACTGAGATCGAGGGATCCCGGTCCCGGACGCTGCTCGTCCTGTCAGAGCAGCGCCCCCACTGAACCCAACCTCACTGTCCGAGTTGTACTCGGGGCCAGGTTGATGAGGGTACAGGGGCTGCGGCTCACTTGTCCGACGGATTAATCGATCACGGAACCAAGTCTTCAATTTCGAATCCGCGCGAGGACTGCTGACGGGCTGAGAGGTTGGCGGGACCGATAAGCCTCCCGTTGCTGCGGCGTCTCGCGATCTGATCTGTGAGGGCTGCGCACCAATCATGCCATTGTCGGTAGGCTCGCGCGAGATGCTGACAGGAGGCGAGATAGGAGCCATATTATTGGATCTCATCGGTGTGACAATGGGACTGGCAGTAGCAGGCTCATCGTCACCTGTCGGGACGGTGTCGGCTTGCCGGTCTGTCCGAGTCGCTACCATGGGCTCTGGTTCTGCAGCAGCAGAAGCGGCTGCAGGCCGTGACGTTGTGTCTTCCTCTGGTAGCTGATCTTCTGGTCTTGCGACAGCTGGATTCTGGCCTGAGGATCCATCATTATCAGCGGACTCCTCTTCCTGTAGCTTGCTCTTCCGCTTCCACATGAACAGCTTCAGGCCCTTGCTGCCACGCTTCTCGTGATTCGCTGTACAATACCAAAGTTAACCAAATGTCAATTCACACGAGAGAGAAAACAAGCTCCTTGACATACCCTTGTCCACATCTCGCTTTTGGACTCGGGTCAAACTAGCCTCCCGTTCTCGCTGGAGATTGGCTTGCCGCTGCTTTTCCTCCGCATCGAGACGTCGCTCCAGTTCCTCCGCTCGCTTGCGCTCAGCCTGGTCTGAAAGCTCATCGAGAGTGGGTTGCAGGCGTGAACGTGCCACGGCTTCCACGTCCGTCATATCCATGTATCGTGATGCCCCGATATTGACGCGCTCGACCGGATCACCTGTCGGTTCTGTCGCCTCAGCCTCTTGACGCACCCGCTCCTGAGCGACTTCATCCCACTGCTTCTGGATAGCAGGTGGCGCTCGGCCTGTTTCGGCATACATTTGCATGTCCATGTCTCGCATTCGTGCATCGACATTCCGACGCGCCGCCTCCATGAGCGAATCACGGTCCCTCTGTCGACTTTCGTCCACCTGATTGAGTTTGTGTCGCAGGCTATACATTTGATTCCGGATCTGTCGTGATTGCTCCGCGTCGATCTGGGTAGAATCAATGTCACTCGTGGCTCGCTTTCGGCGGGTACCCAGGAGCGAGCGTTGTTGGGCCTGAGGTGCAGTGCCGTAATATTGCTGCATCTCTGCATGCTCATCACGCATTCGCGCCAGCTTCTCCGCAGCCCGTCTTTGCGCCTCTTCTTGGAGGTTGACGGCACGTCTGCCGGCCGACCCGGTGGCTCCGCTGACGCTCTTGGATGCTTTGAGTTGACTGTGTCCATTGCGAGCCGCGGAAATCGCTGGGCTCAGATCTTTGGCCTCGCCCGTGGGCCCAGTCAGTTCGTACATGTCGCGCGCCATAACTAGGGCTGCAGCGTGCATTGAGTTCCTTCGATTACGCTCCTGAGACTCCAGGTCCACTGGAGGCGTCGAGGTATACAAGCGAGCGTCGGTATGCGCATGCGTAATTCGACTCGCCTCCATGGCCTTGTCGAGGTGGTTGAGCGGATCTTCCGTCTCCACCTTAGCACGATGCGACGCTCCGGCAGCCGAGAGCGCCCAGTTGGAGCCAGGAGCCGTGCTCGGCTCACTCGAGGCTGAATCTGCCCGCTGTCGCTGCCGAGCACCAAACGCACCCGTCGCGGCATGGCGTGCTTTGTTCTGAGGGCCGCTGGACCCAGAATATTCCGGCTTGGGAGGAGATTGCTGACCGGATAGCCGGGCAGAAGCCGCTCTCTGTTCTTGCACAGCCAGAGTTGCCGCTCCCAGACCCCAGCCACTATATTGAGAACTAGGCGCGGGGATCTCGGGCGAAGACACGTCCTTTGCGTGGTATGCGGCTTTCTCCGCGTCTGTCAGTCGGCCCGGGCGCCAGATCTCAATCGGTTTCTGATTTGCGTGTGCAAGAGCGGAGGCAGCCGACGCATGGCTGAGATCGCGTGTCGCACGAGTTGCGGGTGTATCTAGCGGGTTGGTGATTTGATGCTTAGTATGCTGGAAGTGGAATTTTGGTCTTCTCGGGCCATGGCGCGGATTCGGAATCATGGATCTCCACTCACTGAATTGCTGAAAATCTACGACGGGAGCGTCCCGAGTCGACGGCTTGCGTTGAGGCTGCGTGGCGTACAGTGCAGCAGTCGCAGCTATATTCCGACAGATATCGCGAGATGATGTTAGCAATCAACTTCTTGCACCGAGTTTAGGAAATTTTGTGTCTTGACGATCCACCGCCAGATTGGAGCTTACCGTCGTCGGCTAACCGAGCGGACCGGGGTCCCGCAGGCATTTGCTGCGCAGTTGCCATCAGTAAGACTGTGCAGAATCTCGACGAGCAGGCCAAACGAGTATCCTCGCAAGAATGAAGAGTAGGGAAAGACGGGGAGGTGGTGGGGAGGGGATGGAAGATGTTCTTTTTTTTGAGGGCTTTCTCTGCTCTCGGCTGGTATGGCTTGTTGGTCCACGATTCCACGGGCCAGAGCTCTTCAGTTAAGGAGGGAAATGATGGTGAATGATGGGATGGAAGGCCGGAAGCTTCGTCGGGCGTGACGTCGTTGGCTGCAACGGAGGATCCGCGAGCAGAGGAAAGAAGCGTAGGGTTCATTGCATCATCTGCGCCGAGCCCAATCGATCGATGAATCAACGAGTTGCGGGACCCACATGCGGGGAAGGGCGCACGGCGAGTGGATGGAGGATACACGGCCCTTTGAGGAAAAGGTGATGCGGTGGAGACGTGGGTCCACAGTATGGGAGTGGTCGCCCAGCCCAGCTCGACTGAGGTTTCGACCCAAGTCACTGTGGACACCGTCGAGCTCGGAGAGGTTCAGAGTTCATGTCTTTCTGTATCGGTTCCTCTGTACCTTGGCATATGGTGATGTTGATGTCGCTGCTCTGTGTCCATGAATTATTACTTACCTCATAATCTATTGTTCATGATCGTCTCGTCTGTCTGTACCGGAGTACAGTACTCAAGTTCTCAGTACCTTCTCTTGTACATTTCCGGATGACTGGGACACGGTCGGTACCGGCCCAAGGACCACTGACCGCAGTGACTGTGGTCACTGCGACGAAGAGCTAAACTGCCGGCTCTCTTTGCGCGTAGTGGTGACGTGGGGATCTTGAGTTCATCTCTGCTTTCCAATGTGACGATGTTTCCTGACCTTCCGTTTCAACCCTCCCCACTCCACCTCACTACGCAACTCGCAGTGAGCACTGATCACGCGCTTGCCAGACTACCACAAGGCTTAAAAGTCCAGTGGCTGAGAACTTGGCTGGTTCGAGCTCAAACGCGAGCTGATTTTTGCGCCTCTCCAACCTTGAACCTACCCATCCTCCAGGTGGGCCCAGAGTGACGATCGTGTTCATCGCCTACCCGACTTTCACGATACGTCTTTCTGATTGGGCTACTACGCAATAATATGATGAACTCCTTATCCGCTGTATACCTTGTAGGAATGATTTCACATGATTTCGTGGGGGATTTTTTTTGAGAACCACCCTCCTATGAAATACATGTATACACGAAGGATCAGGTATATACAGTAGAGACACGGATCATTCAATCATACCCGATCGAGTTTCTCGGCGGCTGCAGCGAGGCCCTTCGGCTTACGGCACATGTGAATGCTTGGCGGTGATCTAGTGGAGCCTGATCCATCCGTCCTCCTTCAGTCCTTCGAAACACCCGAATGAAGCAATCTATGATCAGCTAGTAGTGGAGGCACTAGTCCACCGCTATTCCGATATAGCGCAGACCGGTCTGATTGATGTGAATCGGTGTGGGCCTAGCCATCCAAGAGATACCTAGGTACCACGTGCCTAAGTCTATGAAACTTTCTCCATAGTATGTCCTAGGTCGGTCTATATTGGTATCAACATCTACCTGGACAATCATCCATGGCCTGTGTCAAAATAGCTTACGCATCTATAAAGAATGACGGGAATAAGCAGGTACAGTGAGGGCTCCGCCCAGGGAAGAAGGTAACTAGATCTCATAAGCACTTTCGGCATCATGAATTCCCATCGATGAGATGGAAAACTCGAGAGAGTCTTGCTTGGAAAAACCAACCGTTATTTTTCATTGTGGAAGCTACGCACCTCTCCTGGTGACATAGAGAGCCATTGTATCCATTTCCAGCTCCAGCTCACAGTTGCCATAAACCAGGAGATCATTCTGCATGGTCTGTTTCTCTTTCTGCGCTCTACTGCCTAGTTCTCAACTTGGCTTCGGAGTATATGCCCTGAATCTCTCGTGCACGCTTCTTTAATCTGATATCCCCTCCTCGATAGCTCAGAGTGTCCTGACTAGCATATGGAGGATCAGATGAGGATGTTTACATGAGGGGGTCACCCCGCCTTTGGTAGCAATGGAATTGACGACAGATACCCTGTGGATACCCTGTGGGTACCTCAATATAGAGCTCTCTGAGACACCTACACCTCCTCATGAACCCGTGGTGATTGATTGGATCAAGTGGATTCCAATTCCCCTCTTATCACGTACCCGGTAGATTGAATGGATCTCATTCGAAACTACAATGAAAGGTCTTGAAAGGAAAGTGTCTTCAGAACGTCTCATCTACCGGGGTCAGAGGCAGTCCACTCACCTTATGAAAGGCGCTGTCTTGATACCGGATGATCCGACTCGAGTTCCCCATGGGGGAATGCGATGAGCCAAGACCCACCGTCACAGCTTGGTCCGATCAATTACTGCTTAAGTCTTCAAGTAGTGTACATCCAACTGGAAGTCTCCACCAAGTCGCATCAAAAAAACCCACGCGTCGGGAGTAGTATATCAAACCTCACCGTGGAATTTAGTTAACATACGTGTCTACAGTGAAGGAGAGCACACTGCTGGGGTACTTCCATGGCGGACTGGAGCAACGAATTACCAAAGTAGCCTCCAGCTTGTACTTATAACGTAGGTGGATGGATGCTCCTGTCCCCGTCACTCCACTTAAGAAGAGATGGAGTCCTCCTCCTTTTTCTTATTCTTATCCTCTGCTGTGAAAAAGATTTCCTCGGGAATCTCCCTTATCGCCGACCCTGTGGCTGAAAAGTGCTCTGCTGTAGTCTGTTCAACGATAACATCGCTTCCACGCATGGCCTCCTCTTGTGGGACAAGGCCCATGACGAGGCCCCCACCAAATCAAGTTTGCGCCCTTCCGCGCCTTCGATCCCCCGAGCGCGGGGGCATAGAACCGGCAAACACACCTCCACATGGCCCGTGGTGGCATCCCCGGCACTCCACCGTGAGGCCAATGCGTCGGTATGGCATGACCTTTCAAGGTGGAGAATAAGCGCAGAAGCTTGGCGATGCATTGCAATGACTTTGTCAACCCGTCTATGTTCTTCAATTTGGTGCTTACCCTCTGTCAGTTTCCTTGTAATGCTTGCTAGATCTTGTCTCTCTTCTGACCGCGATCTACACACGCATAGCGAATACGGACGACAAAGGAAAAACTATATACTACCAGCGACCAAGCTAGATACCACCGAGAATATCCCCAATCCCTTCCTTCATGCCTCGCAATAAACAATTCCGACCGGATCGCGAGCCTCTCTCGCACCGTTCGGACCTGGCGCTACCCCGTGAAAAGATCTCAGGGCCATTTCGGTTCCTGAATCCCACCTCGGCATATTTCACCCCGTTGAACAGGGCCAAGAGTCGTCGTCGGTCAAGCCATACTACTCTTCAAATTCAAGCCCAACTACCACCCTCAGTAGAGAAGCAGACAGATGCACATCGCCCTCCACCACCACCACCACCTACCTACACTTCTGGAAGAAGCCAGACCGAAACTCCACCCGTCGAACACATCTGGCGCTCACGCGACAATCGCAAAGGCCGACACGCACTGAGAGTCGATTACAACGCCCCATCAAAAGGGATTCCCCTAATCGCACCCCGACCGACCACAACCATCAAGGCTATCGCGGAGGGCATCCTCCGCATGTTCACCACCGCACCTATCTGGGACGTATCGTGGCTAGTCGCCTTCACCTTTGTCGTGGGCTCCGTGATCTGGATCCTCAATTCGTTCTTCGTCTGGTTACCCCTCGTGGCTCCGTCCACCGAGTTTGCAGGGGAAGTCTTGCAGGCGGGTGGAATTACCGGCTTCCTCGGCGCGACGGTGTTTGAATTCGGCAGTGTGCTGCTGTTACTCGAAGCCGTGAATGATCATCAAACCGGTTGTTTCGGATGGGCTCTGGAGACGGAGCTGAACAAAACTCCACCGCATGTGCCCGGCGACACTACGCCCCCGACAGTTACAAGTCTCAAGCCCCAGAGCGAAAAGTGTACCCATCACCACGTCAACCGACGGAATCTCATCGGAGAGACGGGTCACTTTCACGCGTCGAATTGGATGGATTTCTCAAACGGGTACACCACAACTTCACCGTCCGGAAGCAGGTCTTTTCGATGGCTTCCGTCGTGGAACGAGTTGAAAACACACTATATCTATGAATTAGGCTTTTTGGCCTCGGTCGTCCAGTTCATCGCGGCGACAATCTTTTGGGTAGCCGGTTTCACCGGACTCCCGGGCATCATCGACCATCTGAGTCAGAACGTGACAAATGGTATCTACTGGGTACCCCAGATAGTGGGCGGCGTGGGCTTCATTGCGAGTGGATTGCTGTTTACGCTGGAGACGCAGGAAAAGTGGTACAAGCCGGCTTTCCACGTTCTCGGGTGGTACATTGGAGCGTGGAATTTTGTCGGGGGTATTGGATTCACGCTATGTGGTGCATTGGGTCCGGCAAGTCGCAATTCGGGCGTGGATTATCAGGCTACTCTGGCGACTTTTTGGGGGTCGTGGGCTTTCATGATTGGATCTACATTGCAATGGTACGAAAGCTTACAAAAGTATCCCGTGGAGAGGAAACATGGATCAAGGTAACCCAAGCAAAGAGGGAGGCATGATTACCACTAGGAGGGGCAAAGCCGGCGATACGAGACGAAGAGAAGTGGTGGCGATGACGGAGCGCCAACTGATGCATGCAGACTACAGCCGGGATCCCACACGAGTGGACAAAACAAAAATTCTGTCTCGTATAGCTGGAACGGAAGGGGGAAAGATTAGTTGTATATTACTACTTGGGATTTGATGAAGAAAACGCCAACACCGTGTGGCCTTAGCGAAGGCGGAGCATTTCAAGAATGTCGTGGCGCGCAAAGAAAGCGCGGTTCCACTTGCCAAAGATATCTAATTCCGTAGACCATGATTAGGTCAAAGAGTCACCAAATTCGATAGGAGCAGGAGAGACGTACACATGGGGATACTGAGGCAACAAATCCCCACCTGGATGCTGCCGAGGATGATCATGGTGCGCTTGGATCCTCCGCGAGCCATCCAGTCGTAGGCGAAGAATGTGAGCACAAAGCTGAACATGTTCTTGAAAATCAAAAGGCAGGTGAAGGCCTCAATGGCAATCTCGCCTTGAAGTTGTCATTTCAGTCAGTCAGGAAACTCGAGAAAGAAGCGCGGGGTGAGACGTGACTTACGGTGAGCGTCCACGATGTAAAGAGATGCCGCCACGGCTCCAATGACCATCCCAATAATCAACAGCGCAAAGAAAACATCAGGAACCACCCAATGGTATTTCATCGTGTCACTGGCTGTCCATCCGAACCCGTACAGTCCCATGCAGGCAAAGATTAATTGGAAGACCACCAGTACAATACGGAATTCGGGTTCGTATCGGCCATGATTGAGCTTCACCATGGATTTTGTGATAACATCAGTCAGGACCCCTGCAAGCACCAGACCGATCAGAGATCCAATAAAGGCTCCGCTGTAGAGGTAGCCAATTTCGTCTACGTGGAACCAGAGTGGTGGACCTTGAAAGACCAGTGCGAGGACCACACCAATCAGCACAGTCCACCCAATAACCACGCCCTGGATCAGACACGCCTGCGATTGATCCATTAGCAACTCGATCTCTGCTGGTGGTTGGCCAAGTATGATTGCAATTTGACGGACACATACCCATAAGATTCCTGGATGGAAAAAGAGAGGGAAAGGCCGTAGGAGAAGTTTCCAGAAACTCTCATCCGTCTTTCGCCCTGTGAAAGGTCGAAGAGACCTGAGAAAGGAGTCCTTTGGGGGAATCGGCACCGCATTGACTTTGGTTTGCTTATTACCAGACTCGGCCGTAGCTTCGGAGCCCGGGAGCTTTGATTCGTCATGGAGCGCCATGTGCGACTCGGTCGATGAGCCCCCGGCAGATTCGCACTTGAGATCGATGTTGAGATCATCTGCCCGTCGGTACGCTGTTTCGGGCACCAGGAAGATCATCAGGGGCAACGACGCGGCGAGGAAGATGGCGACAAAGTAGAATGACCACTCCCAACCGATGCTCACCGTCATTTTGCCGACAATCACGGGAGTCAGGAAGGCAGCTCCAAAAAGAGCCACGTTGGACACGGCCATCCGCTTGCCTCGTTCCTAGGGTAAGGGGGTCAGCGCCAGCGTGAGGTGATCCGGGGCAGCGCGGCCACAAATCATTCACTCACATGGACGAAATAGAGATCTCCAACGCAAGCATTCACTAATCCCTCAAAAGGCGCCAGAGCTACGCCCTGGAAGATCCGGGCCCAGAGCAGACTCTTGTGGTTGGTCCCACTGGCACCCGCCCAGGCACAACTGGCGATCATCAAGACATGGCCGAGGAGAAACAGATGGCGTTTGCCCCAGACTCGCGCCGTCGGTACGATGAGAATTCCGGCAACACCCACGCCGCACAGATGATATCCAGTCAACAAGGCCGCATCGACGTAGGTGATGTTTTGAATCGCCGCAATGTGGACCGTATTTGCTGCCAAGATCGAGCTCAATGTCGTGCAGAGGACTGTCACAAACGACAAGATGGCCAAGATCATATCACGCCTCCATAGCGGCCAGTTCTAGTGGTTGGAAGTCGCATGGTTAGCGGGTGCGATTAGCGAGACGTGCGAGTATTCGTCCCCGTCCCCGTCCCCGCCTGCCCTCGTTCTCACTCACCAATGGGTCATTGGGGTCGTCGCTCGGCTGAGGCACGAGAATTGTAGGCTCCTTGGTCGTCAAATCATGTTTCAGCCTTGACGTATCGAGATCATTTGTGGATAAATCGTCGCGATCATAGATATCGGAGGTACCTGGCCAGCCGCAAACCCAAAAGGGTCAGAATTAGTTGAATGCGACTAAATGGGACTTACCAACGCGAACTTCTACCTACCGGGTACATGGGTATCTTTCACGTCCAATACACCTAGGCCCATGGTCGCAAAGTGCTTTCCCGACACGCCTTGGAAGAAGCGTCCTGTCTGACAGCTACACCGGTGCGAACGGTCCGAATATCAACTGCGGGGAGGGGACTTGGGGGGGGAAGATCATTCGGTACGAAAGTGAAGGGTCAAAATTCCACCGGGCGGAGCTCAGGAGTTCATGACGGGCCTGGCTCAATTCAGGTGACCCAAACGGAGATCGTTGCTTCCGCTGGGGGGCTTTCGGGTCCAGCCTTGTGTTTCCACCGAAGCTTTGCCTGCCCTCCTTGCCCGTGATAACCTTCCGGCGCAAGAGATCCTGGTCACAGTAGCACAAGATTGACATCCCATTTCTCGCCCCATCATGGTTCTTTGGAGATCGTCCAACGTGAGACCCAGACCTCCCCATTCTGTTCCGAGACAATCACGCTGATCTCTCCAGGCTGAATGTTCCCAAATGCTCAAGTGCGCTGTGCGGCTTGGCCTGGGGGCTTTCTCTCCTCTTCCATGTGGGTGGACCTGACAGATGCCTAAGTGGCCTCTGACAGGAAGGATTCCATCTGCTCCTCGGGAGCCGGAAGACAGGCGCAGTGAGGTGATGAAAGATCGACATTCCGGACGACGTCCTGTGACTTTACCCTCGACCGCCTGCGTGTTGAATTCTCATCCACCGAGGTCCCGACGTTCATTTGTCGTGCCTCATGCTCGGTCTCCAATTGTAATGCTGGCCACTGGACCTTTCGGGCAGAGATCGTCCGCCTGCGGTGGGAGTTGAAAGTCGGGACGATCTTGCTGGAGTCCTGGTCAACATCAGACACGCCAGAGAGCCTCCGGGTGCCTGCGGGTCTCTTGCGAATCATGGACTCGTCGGTCTGACCCATCGTACGCAGCGACCATGTCCGATCCATTCAATTGAGTATAGAAAGGCTATACATGAGTCTGTAGGCTGTACGCTGCAAGGTACTCTAGGCTCTGTACATCCCAATCTCCTAATCCTAATCCGAGCTGGTTCGCATACATGTTGAAATAGTGAGGTCATCTACGCTTCCATGATGTGTGATCAGTACTGATCTTTGCCTCTTCTCATTTGCCCTCTCCCTCCCTTGCGACGATCGTGCGCCCCCCAAGAATGGAAGGTGTCAACGTCGCACGCAGTCCATGACTTCACGAGTTCCCTGTGAGAGTTTTGATCAGAGGACCCCCGAAACTACAGGGCCCGGCCTGGTAGGCATGAGGGCGAATACCTCAGGGTCCGCACCTTTTGTTTTTCGAGTTGTTTTGGTCGGCTCCAGAGGCCTGTGAATCGAGTGGGCCGATCGCCCATACAGTGCATCGCCCTCTTTGGAAATACCCACACCTGGGGAAAAGGTCCCAACCCATCGAGTGGTGATGATGGAGACTTCCAGCTGGGTGAGAAGCACCTATGATTGGGTGACAAACTCAGTGGAACTCGATACGCACCCGTATGCGGTATGTTTTGAGGCCCCAATCTGACCCTGCTCCTGGGCGGTGGTCATACGAGCCGCAGCGGCCGATCACAACTAAAGCGACGGCCGGGCCTTGAATCCTGAAGGAAAATCTTACGACAATAAGCAATTACATTTGCACGGCGGGTTTATTCTTTCTCCCCCACTCTTATTGATCCCAATCTGCAGATGCAAGTTGCCCGGGAATTTCCACTCAGGGGAGAGGCGCATCGAGCAGAGACTAGAGGGTATAGACTCGCATGAACACCTCAACGAATCCAGGAACACAGCAAATCTCAGTTCATGTCTCAGCCTAGCTCGACTAGCTCCCCCACTACCTGCGAGCAGGACCCACCACGCACGAGCAGCAACGATCTCAATTTCCTGACCATGGACCTCTCTGGAAGGCAACGAAAGTCCCGTCTGTGATCCTTCCAGGCGTGGCTTCGCTCAACAAGGTAGCCAAGACCACTATCATTCTCACTCACAGTATTCACAGGATCGACGCGGCTGATCTCGAGAGGGACTGGATTCCGCGCTTCCGACCGAGCCTCTACACTCCGAGCTGTGAACTGGCATCGCTCATCAGTCTGTTCGTTTCTGCTGGAGGTTGGCCGTCTGTGCCGTTTCCGACTTTTCATTCTTCTCCTGGATTTTGGTCACAAGAGGAGGGACGGACTTTGCCATTGATTCGAACCCCCTCCATCAAAGATCACGGTCTGTGGTTTGTGGAATGAGATCCCAGATCTTGCGACTCGATGATGCACCAGCAGGGCAACAACAGCCTCGAGTCACAGAGTCAAAGGACATGCGAGCTCATGCAGAGCCAAGGGTAGGACCGAGCGTCGCGTAGTGACCAACCACACCGGTTCAACGAATCATCTGGTAATGGGGGGAGCACATTGAAGAATCTCCTCTGGCCGTGAGCAAGACAATGCTCAATTTTTCGCACCTGAATAATCGGAGAGCCCATAGTCTGGACGGCGTTTCATCTTTCTGCAGTTCAGCGTCTCTGGAGCAGGGAAACCAACGAACGGCGAGACGGTGGAGACCTTGAGGAGAGATGCAGGATGTTAGTAAAGCCACAACCATAGCCTCCTTCGAGCCACAACCCCCGGTAATAATACGGGACTATCCCCAAAGGGAGACGAATATCCGGCGTAGAGTTGTCAAAAACATCGGTTCCAAGTTTCAATAGTGCCGAAAGGCGGTCCTCTGTAATTCAATTCAATCCTCAGCAGACAATCGGCAGCGGCGATAACCCGATGGGTCGATGTATCCAGTGGAGGCATCGACTCTGCAAGTGCCCCCTTAGGCTGGGTCTCAGGACCCTCAGTTGCTGGGGCCTGGACCCTCTGGCGTCCAGTGCCCGCTCTAGTACGCTCGAAATGCGTCGGAGCTTCTTTTAAAAAGGGCAGGGGCGACCATGCACGCCTGCTTGGTTCGATGAGTTTATTCACCTCAAAGCTTCCTATCTCTACCTCTCTTCCTCCATTCACTCTCACACACCTCTCCACGAAGTCCTAGCCTTCCAAGACACAATGAAGTTCACTCAGTTCACTCTCGCCGCCGCTCTGCTGGCTACTGTCTCTGCCCAGGGTCTGGACTCCCTGCCTGATTGCTCGGTAAGGATATCCTCACACACACACACACACACTCTCTCTCTCTCTCTCTCTCTCTCTCTCATGAGAACAATCCCCTCCCTGTGCAGATGACATAGTCCCAGGAACTGACCACCGAGCAATTTAGAAATCCTGCGCCAACAACGCTATCCCTGCCAGCTGTGGCCTCGACATCAAGTGCATCTGTGGTGACAAGTCCTTCCTGAGCAACATTGCCTGCTGTGTTGCGGACAAGTGCTCCCAGGCCGACCAGGAGAGTAAGCAACCCCATTCTATTCCAATCTCGACAACCTGTTTCATGGACTTCATCGGCTAACTTGTTCTTTTTTCCCCCACCTGGTTAGCCACCCTCAAGGTTGCTAAGGGTATCTGCGCTGCTGGCGGCGTGACCGACCTCCCTAGCGCCATCTCTTGCGCCTCCTCTGGAGCTTCTGCCACCGCGACTGGCACCTCCACCGGTACTATGACTGGCATGTCCACCATGACCATGACCGGCACCGCCATGTCTTCCACTGCTTCGGACATGAGCTCCGCTGCTTCCTCCGCCTCCTCGGTCGCCTCGTCTGTGTCCTCGGCCGCTTCTTCTGCCGCTTCGGCCGCCTCCTCCGCTGCCTCCTCCGCCGCTGCGAGCGCCACCGGCAACGCTGCCATCCTCGGCCAGAACCGTGATAGCTCTCTGATCGCTGCTGCCGGTGCCGCCGCTGCTTTCGCCATGCTTGTTTAATTAAATGTATTCTTTTGACTCGGACGAGCATCATCGCTGAGTGGTGGGAAATTTGACACTGGGGTGCTTTGGCTTGGGTGATTTGATTGTGCTTTTTAGCTTGGATTGCTTTATATCCATGTAATCTTTTCATTGTCCACCAAAACGGCGGATTTATTAATAATTGGGCCGAAATGCAAACATGCTATGCACGCCAATTATCCAGTCAAGGCTTCTTTTTTCAGACAAAGAGGTCGAGAATTCGCTGCGCCGAATACTCGCCTAGCGAGTCTCCTCGCGCGCGTCCTCCAGCATCTTAGACAATCGCTGCTGACGTTCCTCGCGGCAAGTGAAGAATACCTGTAAACATTCAATTAGTCTTTCAACATTTTGCCCCCCCTCGCGAAAATTCAACAGAGTATGCTAGTGTACGCATAGCACTTCTTGCTCGAAAGTCCAGAAAAGAAAAGGAAAAGGAAAAAAGACATACCCAGAACCAAACCATCATCTCCATGAAAGCAAAGGTAAATACCACTCGACTCTTCAACTGCGCCAAGCCCGTAGGTGCCGTCTTCGCAGCATACGAGGCCACCGTGTAACTCCCACGAGCCTGATAGATATAAAATGACAGAGCGCCGTACAGCGCAAAGCGCACGGCGGAGACCGCCACCCAAATGTTCCAGTACATGGTCAAAGACTTGGTGATGTATTCGGGCAGTCTGGCCAAGGCCTGCAGATCCTCCGCGGGGAGGTTGGAATTTCGCAGCGGTCGGATGTAGGGCAGGGCATCGTTCAAGGCGTCGTGGAAGGGGAGGCTTGCGAGGAGGACGATGTCGATGGCGGCGGCGGCGAAGAGGAGAACGGAGCAGATCACGTAGGGTGAGGAGGTGGGTGTGGTAGGGGCCGGGAAGTCCTAGAGTGGATTGAATTGGAGAAGTGTTAGTTGGGTTGCATGCTGGACAGGGTCTGGGCAATGGGAAGGGGAATGGTGATGAGGTGATCAATGTCCGTACAATTTGGAGGGCCTCGCCCATCATGAATACAATATCCGAGTCGGTGATGACGGCCGGGTTCTTCAAAAGATAGCCGGCAATGACGACTGTGAACACGGCATGGGCCTGAATGAGAGTTTTGGACGAGAGCAGCGGCATGATTGTGGCTGCTTGCGAGAGTGGTTCGACGAAGAGAAGGCGTTGATGAGAAAGAAACAGTTGTTGGTTTACTTTTTGATTTGATTTTTTTTCCCTCCCTGCCTCAGTCAAGGCGAGAATTTGAGCTTGCCCGGAGGATCCGCCGAGTGTCCGCTCGAGGGGGAAGAGACCATGTGGGGAAAGGAATTGGAGCTTCCAACCGCGGGAGGTACTCTCTGCTGCTCGGATTGAAAAACATCCCACCATCTCGCCATAACATGCTGTCTGTGCCGCTGAGCCGACCAGTCTCAACCTGCTTCTGAAACGATCGCTCTCTTGCAGCTTCAGTGCAAGTGAAGCTCGCTCATCCAACACGTCTCTACGGATTCCGTCGTGGATCCCAGAAACGCTACGATGGCGGTCCCAATCTTCAACACCGAGCGCCATGTGAAATACTATCTCCGCTGCCTCAAGACTTTCCTGCCCTCGGCCTACACATCCAGCGACTCCAATCGCATGCTTCTCGCTTACCTGACGCTGGGTGGACTGGACGTACTCGGTGTTCTTCATAGCAAAACTACCCTCGAGGAACGACAAGGATACATCGACTGGCTCTACCACTGTCAAGTACCTTCAGGCGGCTTCCGTGGATTTCCAGGCACAAATTTCGGTGACGAGCGACGAACATCCGACAATGAAGCATGGGACCCGGCCAATATTCCCGCAACATTCTTTGCGCTTGTCAATCTGCTCATGCTGGGCGACGATCTCGCGCGCGTCAAGCGCGAAGAGTGCCTGATGTGGCTGCCAAGCTTACAACGTGAAGATGGGAGCTTTGGCGAGACGATTGGGCCCGGTGGGACAATTGAAGGAAACCGTGATCTACGCTACTGTTGTTGTGCTTCAGGGATACGCTACATTTTGCGGGGCCCATACGGGAAGGGCGTGGACGACGTGCCGGACATTGACGTCTCGGGACTGATTACATTCATTGAGCGGTGTCAGGTATTTTATTCTTTCTCGTTGCATTATTCTTCCGGTTCTTCGGATATTGACTGATCGATTTCGGATCGGGCAGAACTACGACGGCGGAATGGGCGAGTCACCCTTTCGCGAATCCCATAGTTCGTCTTTTCCTCCTCCTCTTTATTGCGGGAGACTTTTTTGACCAGTCGGTTTAGGTGGCCATACATATTGTGCAGTTGGATCTCTGCACTTTCTGCATCAGGGAAGAGGTAAAATCCCGTCTTCCCCGCTGCTGTCTCCGGGTTCGAGAAGTTTTGAGTCTTTGGTTGGCTGGCTGGCATCGCGACAGACGGATAGGTTGCTTGGCGAGTGCGATAGGGATGAAGAGGAAGACGAAGAGGAAGAGGAAGACGAGGACGAAGACGAAGAGCAGGAGGACCAGACGACAGATAAACAGCGGTTAAGAGATTCAGTGGTGGAACTACAGACTCGCGATCGAGAAGCGCGGCTCGTCACCGAAGATGAATCAGGGAATGGGCCAGCGCCAGGTTCAATAGAGGACACGATCGGTGCGTTGCCGTTTTTGGCCTCAGAGGCAAATGAAGGGATACCGTGGGCGGGATTCAATGGCCGATGCAATAAATTGGCAGATACATGCTACTCGTTTTGGAACGGAGCAGCATTGATGGTATGTCTGTGACTGATGGAGAGTTGATGTTTGTTGTTGGGAGGGCTTACCACGTATATGTAGATGCTGGATCGTTACTCTGTCATTGATGACGTGCGGAACCGACAATACCTTTTAGGAAAGACCCAGCACCTGGTTGGAGGCTTTGGGAAGGGTGTTGGAGACTCGCCTGGTCAGTCGCTAAGCCTTTCCTTTCGTATCTCTTGGGGTAATCCGATTGCGACTGATCTAACAAACCGCAGATCTCCTGCACTCATATTTCGGCCTGGTCTCCCTAGCATTTCAGGGCGAGGAAGGTCTCGCTCGGGTTGAACCTGCCCTTGTTGCGACCGATCGGACAGTGGCGCACTTGGAGTCACTGCCATGGTGGTCATCAGACCGATAGAGTTGAGATCTCTGAGATCTGACCCGGGGGCAAACAATGTAAACTTACGTCATGAATTTGTGGAATGCCATTCATCTGTACCCGTGCACGTGGCAGGCTTGAAAGCTCAACGATCGAATCGTAACGAAGCAGGATCATTTTCGTATTTAGCGCAATTGGCTCGGACCTGATTTCGCGATCGCGACCACTGTTTTGATATGCCAGATCGGAGAAAAGAACAGAAAAGAAACGGTCGTGTGACATCGGTGGATGGGATCGGTCGACTGGCCCGGCAGAAAGGGTCTCTAAACTTGCGGGAACGAGAAGTCTTAGCTGTCTGCGATTGTGGGTACTTGAAAGCTTGTTCAAAGACAACTCACATCTACATCGGGAAATACCCTGCTGTGCCTGTGTCTTGGTCGCTAAATCCACCAAGAACGATAAATCGCCGGCGAAGGATTTGAACCCGACAATATCAATTAAAGGAAGACTCGAGCAGCTCCCATTTGTGGAGGCATGGAAGCCATCAAGCTAATTTGATTGTCACGTTTGGGAGGCAATCTTTGTCGAGATCGAGATCGTACTAATTAAATCTGTGAAAGGAAATCTTGGATATCTCCTCACTTCGAGGGATAGAATCCACGAGACATGGCTAATTTGAAACCAGCATGCCCGAATGAAGACATGGCTTTCTTCACTCATCTTCTGACACGAAAAGGAAGTGTCCCGTCCGGATCCCTCTGGTCAGGGCGATGATCAGTTCCGCCGATGTCCGAAAATGGGGGCTGCCGCATAATAGTCGTCGCTACTTCTAGCTGCTGTCTTTGTAGCGAGCAGATCGACTACAATTGCACTTTTGGATTTTTCACTCGTCGTAATATAGTCCGTGAACCCGAGTTTCTTTTGTACTTACTGTGTATTTTTTGAGCACAAGGTGGATTTTCACTCCAGTGCAAGGCCCAGGAAAGAAAGGCCACATCGCCTGGGCCTCCTTTGTAGATCTCTCTCCAGCCACCTTTTCAATATACAGAGCCAGAAGCTCGTCGTTCTGCCTTCTCTTTTCATCAATGTCCACTTGCGGCGCAATCCACCCTTCCGCATCAGTATCGAGGCACTCTTCAGCAAGCATTCGAACCTCATGCCAAGCTTGGTACTCAGCGAATTGCCGCTCATGCTCGTCCCGTTCTGCTTGACTGAACGAATAAGGGCACCTTCCCGAGAAACCAAGGCTTGTCCAATTTTCCCATATCTCTATCAAGCATGCACGAAGCGGAACGATACCCACTTCAGAGACTTCTCCGCATCGGGTGAACAGCTCTCGGAACACACGGGGTACACTCATGGCATCATGTGCTGCCCTGTCTTCAAGGTATGTTGATACCTCGTACGCCTTGGCCAGTTTTACCTGGGACCATTCACGCAGAGCAATCATTTGACTCTCTTCATCTAGCTTGTCAAAGTCCTCCGGTAGCTGGGGTTGGAATATCCCTCTCACGTAGTCGTAGTTGCGCGGAGGTTGTAGAAATATCGGCCACCGGGCCTGGAGAAAGGCGGGAAGTACCGTCGTGGACTGGAAATCAATGAGTGAGACTATCTGGGAACATTGGTCTGGGTTGACGAAAATATTTCCCATGTGAAGATCAGTGTGCCACAAAGTGGGCTGACAAGCTTTCTGCAATACTTCGTTTGAGTCCAAGAGCTTCATGACGGTCCTGGTGACTTCCAGAAGCTGACTCTGTTGCTCGGGTGTCCCTCGGTAGTAGTTTAATTGCCTTGGCTGGCCTTTTGTTGAAATAAGATACAGTTCTCGCTCTGCGATTGATAATCCAAGCTCTGAAACCGAGTTCCCTGTATAACGTTCAGCATGTGAAGTATCAGAGGGTGTGGGTGGCGTACAAGGCCCTTGATTACGTTCCGGTGTCATGTCTGGATTGTAAGCTCGGTCGCAAGAAGGTCCAATACAGAAAGACTGGGATGGATCAATATCTCTATCCAGGGGCGAGTTTGGCCTGCTTATATCTGTGCGAAGGTACAGTCCTCCGTACACGGGGAACTTGATGGTTGCCAACTGAGCCTCAAGCTGGGTCAGATTCTTGATCAGCTGCAATTTCTCAAATTCTGTCATTGTGCCCCAAACTTGGAACAGAGAGACTCCAGGGGCCGTCTCCATCACGATGTATTCGGCAGCAACGGGGTTTGAGCTATCGGATGACCATGAAAAGACACGAGGCACTGGAATAGAAGTGTGTTTCTTGACTAGATTGTGAACGATTTTAGTGGACCGAGTCCAACGAGACTGGGCACCACGTACCATATTCTAAAACAGCCACTTCACCAGCCGTTGTCAGTGATGGCGGGCCAGCCATGCGACACGGTATTTTGGCGATCACTTCCGTTCCATTCGCCTTCTTCATCCGGAAAGCTTTGCTGAACCCCCCTTCCATTTTCTCAATCGCCGTCACGCGACTGGGATCTTCTCCCGCCAAGGCAGCCGTACTGCAGAGCGCGTCCAAGTCGAACCGCACATACCGGCGACGAAACTGATTTTCTTCATCGACGAGGAAATGTCCATTGGTGTAAGCGAATAGCTCCTCCCGCGCCACCGGCTTGCCTGCTTCAATCTTCAGTGACTTTCTTGTCAACAAACAAAACTCCTATCCTGCAAGTGATACCTCGACACGTGATCGATAGCGGTGCCCCTAGCTGACCATGGCACGATTGTGAGAATTTGCGGATGAGAGAGAGAGCACTTTGCATAGCTAGTTCAGAGCGTCCAGGTTCTGCTGCCGGTTTGCAGGAAGTAAGGATATGCCCGTGATGACGACCACTCCGGCGAGGCTCTTCTTGATCAAATCAGGCGGTATGCCACGGCCTCAGGGCTGTTGCGCATCCACTGTGGGACCAATGGTTCTATTTTGAGCGGGAGAGGTCGATCAGGGCCACTGTAACAGAATAGGTAATGAACAGAAAGGACAGGATATGATGGTGGTATATCGTCCCGTCTACATGTAGTACTACAGTGCCGCCTTTGAGCCTTCGGCCACAGAATCGGGGGCAGTACAACTACGAATCAAACCCTTGAAGCGGGCGGGCAAGCAGCGGCTCATCGTCTCAAGTACTCGGGTGGAAAAGGAGGTCGTGTCTGGCGTTCAATTTGACAGGTTCCGATAGTCTTTGGGTGGTCATTATGGATTTGGTGGGAGAATCTCATCGGTGAGATCCAAATGTGGAGTAGATCCATTGACCATTACAGTAATATGTTATTGTCTGGTGGATATGGATGTCACGGGCTTTCCGGAAGGCTGCCTGGGGACTGGGGGCAACATGAGAAGGAAATTGTCCACCGAGAGGATCCATCGTGTCCTGCCATATTTCAAATCTCTGGTCCTGGACCAGCACCGGTTCGATGGTGAAAATCAAACAAGACCGATTCAGCACTTGCTGCATGCAGACGCATCACGCGAGGATTGAGGACAAGTCAGACTGCATAATCACCCTTCACCCGATCGTAGATACTCGATACTACTCAGTAGTCAAGAGTGAATATTCAGTCTGTCCGATCAAGAGTGATACTAGTCAATAGCATTGACTAGGACATGCCTCCGTGGATGTACCAGCATGGACCGAGGGGTCCGAGAGGAAAACAAATGAGGCAAGCCTGTCACGAATGCCGAGCCTTCCAAGTCGGACTTCCACCCCCTGAACGAGGAAGATCAACCCAGTCCAAGACTTCCAAGTCTCCAAACTGGCCACTCTTGAAGCTCTCAGTCCGTTCTCAATCAAACAGTCTGGTCACTTTACGTGTCCTGCAAAGAATATATGTAAAACAAAAAAAAATAGAGAGAAGAACCTGCATCACAGCAGTTGGAACAACCGTTCGAGGTCAAGCCCCAAACTCCACCAAGTCCACGTTGGCACGTTCCCGTTGACGTCGGCAGGGCAAAGAAAGGCGGACGTAAACTCCAGAAAAGTTGAGTGGACTCCGACCCTGGAGAAAGCACCTTTCCACTCCCCCCCCCCATGTTTCTCTCTCGAATCGTCCACACCCTCGTCATATCCCCCTACCAAGTCAAGAGCGACTCCCTCCGCGAGAACCTCGGAGCGTGAATGTCCTTCTCGAGGCGGTCTCTCAAGCACCCTCTTTGTCATTCACCCTCGAATCAAACATTCCAGAGCTGCTCTCCGCCCGCTTGTCCGACACTTCCGCCCGGAACTTGTTTCCCCGACAATCTTCCCCGTGTCTGTTTGAATGGCAACACCATCACGAAGCCGCCCCTGTCGCCCCATTTCGCGTCCCGATCACCTGCAGAGATCTCCGTGACCGACCGGCCGTCTCGGAGATCGGTCATAACTCATGCCGCCCAGGACCAGAGCGGGAGCGCAGAGCCAGAAACAAAAGGAAAAGGTACGTGGGAAGAGGCTCGCGCATCACCGTTGTGAACCACCAGATGAATAATCCGCCCCCCCCCCCCCCCTGACCGGCGGCTACTGGTGACCTCATGCACAATGGCTGACAAGGAGACTGGCCGGCGAGGCCCAATCTCGGTCATACAGCTTGCCAACTCTTATAATGAACTCTTCGAGTAAGCTTCCCTTCCACATCCCCCCCCAAATGGGCACAACCATCGAAGTAGCGCCATGTGTTGACATCCACGTCTGCGGCAGGGAATTCTCATCCAAGGACTTGCGGAGTGTGGGGAACTACACGCTGGGGAGATTGATCGGCAAAGGCTCGTTTGGAAAGGTCTACCTTGCGTCGCATAAACTCACCAATGGCTCCAAGGTAAGCACCGGGGCGGGCTTCACGAGCAATGAACATCCCAATGGCTCGAACAAGCAAGAAGGACGGGTCAGCTCACGATCGAAACAGGTAGTGCTCAAGTCCTCGAGCAAGGAGGATACCAACCTCGCGCGAGAGATTCACCACCACCGTCAATTTTTGCATCCGCACATCGCGCGCCTTTACGAGGTCATCGTCACGGAGAATCTGGTCTGGCTGGTATTGGAATATTGTGCGGGTATGTCAACGGGATTTGCGTGGGGTGGCCCGATCACGATGACCATCAACTGACCGGGCAAATATCACACTCTCTAGGGGACGAACTGTACAACTACCTCCTACACCATGGGCCGCTCCCGGTTGACAAAGTGAAACGGATCTTCACTCAGCTGGTCGGCGCCGTGGCCTACGTCCACAGTAAATCGTGCGTGCACCGGGATCTCAAACTGGAAAACATCCTGCTCGATAAGCACGAGAACGTCAAGCTGTGCGATTTTGGGTTTACTCGGGAGTATGACGGAAAGGCCAGCTATCTCCAGACCTTCTGCGGGACCATCTGCTACAGCGCACCGGAGATGCTCAAGGGGGAGAAATACGCCGGGGAGAAGGTCGATGTCTGGAGTCTGGGCATCATTCTATATGCACTTCTGGCCGGCGAGCTCCCGTACGATGACGACGATGATCAGGTGACCAAAAAACGAATTCTGTCCGAAGAGCCCCAGTACAACGACAAGTTCCCGGATGACGCCAAGGCGTTGATCAATTTGCTCCTCTCCAAGCGACCCCTGATTCGACCGGGTCTCAATGACATCCTCGCCCATCCCTTCCTCGCCGAGCATGCCCCGGAGCAGCTTGCCATCCTGAAAATCCCTCGGCCATCGCCGTTTACAACGCCGCTGGAGAAGACGACCCTACAGCGGATGAAGAGCGCGGGAGTGAATATTGACGAGGTGATTGAAAATGTGTTGGCCCAGCGCTGTGACCCCTTGGCTGGATGGTGGGCTCTGTTGATCGAGAAAGAGCAGCGTAAGGAACTGAAACGTGAGCGGCGGCGCCGAGAACGAGAGGCAGAAGCCAAGAACCTCCGCCGGCTGAGTGCAGCGAGCAGTCGCTTGGAAAAGCTCTCGTCGGCCCTCGTCGAAGTGGATGAGGAGGGACATGCGCAGACAGGGTCGCTGCACGACCGGGGACGGCGTGACAGGCGAAGCCTGCCATCCCAGCTGGCGGTGCCGGAGCTTCCCGCGCTGCCCGAGCCATTGCCGGTCCCTTCACCCGACCTGGAGATCCCTCTCACGCCAGTGGAGAAAGACGCCGCAGCCGCTGACAGTCGCTCAATCACATCGGCCTCGACATCGGTTCGTCGTCGGCCGATTCCTCCCCCAAAGGACAAGAGAAGGTCGCGCCCCAGCGTGCTGCATGTCAGTGCATCCCAGCCGGAGCTGACGCAGCACCATGGGATCTTTCGTCGCCGGACCTCGCGCCGTCACCATCCCATCCTCAGCCAACTGGCCTCCCTCAAACACTGGTTCATCGAATCCGCCAAGCGAGCCAAGTCTCCCAGTGCCAAATCTGGCAGCTCGCGCAAGTTCCTCTCGGAAAAGTTCAGTCCCGCCAAGAGCCAAGATTCAGGTAAAAAGGCTCCGGCGCCATCCATGCCAGCAGATCTCTCTGCAGACGTAGCCACCCCGACCCAAACGAAACGCTTCTCCACTGCCAGCAGTCTGGCGCCCAGCAGTGCCTCCTACCACCAGAATCGCCACTCCTACCCGCGCCAATCTCGGTCACTCAATACTGGTCATTCGAACCATCGCAACTCTCTCTCGCCATCTCCGATTACGCCGCGAGGCTCGTATCGACGGTCATCAGCTGGACTGCGTGGCCGCAAATCCACCTCTTCTTCGGTTTCTTCGATTCGCAGTATTCATCACGCGCGTGCGCACTCAAAAGCCTCGTCCATCTCCTCCAATAGCATCGATACTGTGGCTACGCCGACCACCCGTCTGTCCAAATCTCCACACTCCTCTATCAAGGTATTGCCAACCACGCCGGGCTCTTCTGCGCGTTTTCCAAGCAACATCCGTCTGGTGCGTGGGCCCAGTGGACCGCAGCGGGAAATGCCTGATCATCTGAGTGAGATGCCGGTCCCTTTTAATGAAGCCGCACCCGGACCGATTTTATATTCGCCATCTTCCAATCTCGTTTTTGCTCGCCGAAAGCGGTCCGCGTTCAAGGGACCTATGCTCCATACGTCAAATCTGATGACCTCGGGAAATTCGATCAACTCTCCGATGCCCGGACAGGCGGCAGAAAGCAGCGAGGCAATGCCTGTCGTCAGTCGTTCCACTCACCGTCCCGCGGCTCGCAAGAGTCAGATTATCGAAGAGGAGGAGGACGACGAGGGCTTTGAAGATGACGTCGAGGAGGTGGACGAGTTTGACGAGCTGGAGGAGGAAGACACACGGGCTGCGTGTACCAATGACGACGAAACCCCTCCAGTATCGGTTGCTTTACCACATGACGCTGGAGGATCCCCAGTCTCTGATGGCAGACCAGCACTGGAGCCCGCCCCAGAGTTGGTCGCCAGCCCTGACAGGCCTTTGCGGTCGTCTTCTCTGCGTTCTCCATCGAGCGAGACGGCCGCGGCTCTCGCAGAAGTCACTGCCGAACCCGTCACGCACGTAAGCGACCAGAGAAGATGACGGGGTCACTGCCAAACCGGTCGAGACAAAATGATTCAAGATCTTACGACCAAAGCCACTCGTCTGATCGCCCAGTTTACTTTTCCCCCGGCTTCCCCTCTTTCCCTTCCTTTCCTGGTGCTTGTCTATTTCCTTTTATACTTTTTGGCTGTTTCTCCCCCTGCTGTTTTTTTGATGATGCCTCTTTGATACCGTTGTTTTTTTTCCCTTAGACGATAGAGGTTGCTTCTGTAACATTTTTTTTCAGTTTCTCTGCATCATCGTTTTCGATTCCCTATATACCCCTTTTATGTTTCTTGCGATCTCATGCAGCTTCTGGGCATGTGTTTCTTTTCCTTGGTCCCAACGCCACGCATGTATTTGACAGTCTTCCTTGCAGTGTCCGGCTTCGTCCCGAACTACGATGCTCCTGGCCTCATCTCCCACCCTCCCCTTTGTTTCTGTTCTTTTCCCCCTTTTTGTCTTTGATCCTGCCAGTATTTACTCTGTGAGAACTTTTGCTCTTTTCAGGCGCTTCAATACCCTTCAGCATCTGTACTTTACACGTTTCCTTTTCCTGTGGATCATTCTGCGGTTGGTACAAGGATCGCAGCAAAAATCACCAAGTAATCTTATTTTCTCTGTCGGCTCCATAGACGTGCTTCACTCTCTATCTCTTTAAAGACAAACCTGAACGAGTAAATCTATTCTCGTCCCCGACGTCCAGCCCAGGCCTCTACTCCAGTAATTCCCGACTTGGGAAGATAGACCGATCATGGTATAGATATAAAATTACCTAGTTGGGAGGAGTGCATGTCCAAAGCGCATGAGGTTTCCATCCACCCACCATGAGCATTTAGGTGACTGCCTTTAGCCCGACGTTCATAAATAACAAGCGAGCCGCTATGACACCCCAAGCGATTCTATCCATTAAAAAGATCACTCGGTTATTAACCTAAGCCACTATACAAACTACAGAAACCAACATGATTTTCACGTCTGTCTTGTAGTAACGAACACTGACCAATGTTAGGTATATTATCTCTGAAATCCTTCGACAGACCTATACTCGGGCCCTTCCTGGCCCGTGGCCTTACCTAGCTAGGTAGCCCGTACCCACTAGAAAGACACATGAGGTAACCTACCTATGTACTACCTATAAATACACATATATGTCGCATTCAATCCCCTCTCAATAGGAATGTTACAACGAGCTCCGTTCCACATGAGTCGAGCCGATTTCCTTCGTGTTCCACTTCTCTTGACCACCTGCACTGTCCATCTTACCCTTCTCACCAATTTCATGATCGCCCTCGGCTGGTGCCATATCATGGGATTCTATGTCCTTGGCATTCGGATTCTCGAGACCCAGTTGACTTTGTCCAACCTTGTCCACGGTTGATGTGTATGCTGGAACAAAGTTGACGCTAACGGCGTATGTCCAGGCAACGACCATGAACTATATCGTGGGTGAAAAAAAGGATATCATCAGTATTCGGCTGACCATACTTCAAGTTCACAGCAGCTGGGTGAGACTGTTGGAGGAATTTCTGGGATTTATTCCGGTATTTGTCCAAGTTTCTGGGAGGGGAAGGATTGAAGGGCGAGCGGTTTCCATGGAAATTCATAGATCGAGGGATGGATGGAGGGTGAGGAAGAAGAGGGGGAGATGAAGGGAAGGGCGATAGAAAACTAACCATTGTAGGAACAATAAATGCAAAGCCCGTGTCATTTCGCATATCGGCGACATGGCCCAGAATGGGCGGGACGACTGCACCACCGCAGACGCCGCCGACGATGAAGCCCGAGCCACGCTTGTAGTGGCGGCCCAGACCGCGGATTCCCAGTGCGACGATCGTGGGAAAACAGACAGATTCAAAGAAGAGGACCAGATAGAGCATTGCTGGGGGTAGAAGAAGAGGAGGGAGTTAGCGTTGATGTGAGAATTGGAATTGGGCATTGAGGAACATGATCGTCTTCTTGACCTAAGGGTGTCTCTTTCTTTTCATTTCTGGATCCCTTTTGAGAGAGAACAAAAGTTCTGCGAGGAGAGGAAACAGCAGGGAAAAAGAAATTAAAAATCAATCATAGACCTACCAATGCCCGTCTGATTCCTCTGCGTCACAGAAGCAGCCAAGAAAGCCACACAGCACGAAAGGTAGACGCCAAAGACCCATCGGGCCTTGACAAACTTCATGATTCCCGAGCCCAGGAATCGGCCCACGGCAAAGGCACCCTGCGCACCAGCCAGAAGTTTGGCCCCCTTGGCACCGTCAGTTCCAGGCCAGGTATCTTCGGCATAGTTGATGAAGTAGCCCGCGATGGCAACTATATGTATGCAGAGAATAGATCTATGGTTAGCTGTCTATTCTCACTAGAGCAAATCTCTTCCTAGGACGGGTATTCGATAAGGTTCATTTTGATCGACAAAGATGGAACATACCCTGTGCACCAGTATACGTGAACTGCGCCAGGGCCGCATGAAACAGCTTATATTGTTTCCAAAACGGCTTGTCCTGCTCATCGACATGAGTGGCCGCCACTTGAAATGCCATGTCCTCGTCCGTGACTTCGGGAATGTTTGAAACAAAGAAGACGGCTGCGAGGCAGAAGACGAAGATTCCGATGGCCAGATAGACCCATTGCACGCGCTGAAGGGCTGTGACGGTATCGTCCGTCTCGGTAAAGAAGACGTAGGAGCCCAGGACGGGGCCGACGACGGTACCGATGGCGTTGAACGACTGGGCAAAGTTGATTCGAATTTCTGCGTAGCGGGGGGGACCGCAGACTATGGTTGGGCAAGAAAAAAGAGATGCATCAGTCAAATCGTCTTTCCTTAACTCAGAGCGCCTAGTGTTGTAAGGGATGAATATTTGGCGCTGCGCTCGATATGGATGACCCCTTCTCCGTCTCGTCCACGCAGGTGTACACGCGAAAGGGGATGGTGATGCATGGAGGTGGGCATTTTGAGGTCGAGCTCAGTGACTTACCAGTCAAGTATGGGTTTGCCGCCGTCTCCAATGAACCAAGTCCCGATCCAATGACAAACGTGGCTCCGCAGAATCCACCGAAGGATTGATTCAGACCGGCCGGCCACATGCACAGCGCACCGATACCATATAAGGTGAGACCGAAAATGAAGACTGTCTTGTATCCATAGTGGCGAAGGATCCAGTTGGCATAGCCCAGAGAGGCTAGTGGATATGCCCTACATTGATAGAAAAAGTTTGTTAGCTCATCTGGGAGGTTTGATCGCTCAATGACTTAATCAAAAAGTATCTCCATCCTCAAAATCCTCGGTCGTTCTCCCTCGAGACATCACCTTGTGAGCGCTCGGGATAGGTGCATGAGTAGTACATACCCAAAGTACGCTGCTTGAAGACCCGCCGATCGCGTGCGATCAATATGCAATGTGTTCTGGAAATGTTTGTTCAACGTATCCAGAAGCCCATATGCAAAGCCCTGTTCAAAGTTTGTGAGTAAATACATTGACCTGATGACGAAGATATAATCCGAGCGCAGCTGAGCCACACAGTTGCCATGTGTGAGTCCATTGCAGAACGAAAGAAAGATTTTCTGAAGCGAAAGCATGGGACATACCCAGAGAAAGAACAGAATGGTGACGAGACTGAGGGGCCAGAGACTCTGGCGCAAGGTCAGTGTCGAGGCGGACGTGGTTTTGCGATTATCGATGCGTAAACCAGAGCGGTTTTTGAAGGCTTCTTTGAGAACCATGATGGTGATCAAGCAATGAATGTATGGAAGTCGAGATGCCTAGTCCTATGGTCTGTAGTTGATGGATACCGCTGCCATTCATTTACCAGAAAGAACAAGGGCTCCAGTCAGGAAAACGAAAAGGGGGTTTCTGTCAAGAGAAACAAAACAATGTTAGGTATGCTCAGGTCAAGGATATTCAAAGATAGACCGATGTATATGGGTAGTTGAAATGGATGAAGATGGAACTCTTCATAAATCATCTATGGAAAATCCGGCCCAGGTCTGGGGCCATGAGGCTGGAATCTCGAGTGAATTATAAAAGAATCATCCTCCATGCCCCGAGGACCTATGGGAATGGCAAGAGTCACCAAGGACATTTCCCATGTCCGTCCAGTCTGCAAGTAAATACCCGCTTGTTGGCGAAAACTTAAGGTAGGATTGGATGGGACTTGGATCTCTGGGATCTCTGCATCACGTCAGAACCACCCAAAAGCCGGACCGACCCCATCGCGTACTCCACGCAGCCTCTTTTTCCTGGCTGAGTGACCAGACTTCAACTTTGCCTGGCCCACTGCTATGCCCGTTTGGTAGATCATCCAAACAATTGCCGCTTTCTCTCCCACTCTCTTTCTGCGTTGTCGGGTCGGTCTTCTCCGCATCTCCAACGTGATCGGGGTTGGACGCCCCCACTTGATGCACAAATCCGGGGTACACTCACGGGCCAAGCGCGGAGAGACTTTTGTCGATCCCTGCTTGGTTGTACCCTCGAGGACAGGTGCGCAATAGATCGGTGATGGCAGAAGATACGGTAGTAATAGCACTGAATGAATCCTCCCCACTGAGAAAGGGCTTCCCACGCTCAGAGCTCTTCCTCGAGAATGTTCTCTCATCTGCCGCCCGTGAAGACTCGGCGAAGTCCCTCAAGCCGCCTGTTCACGAGAACATTTCCCCCGAAATCCAATGGCGCCGATATATAGACGCCATCTGATCTCCGAGGAACAAGGGAAGGGAAATGCGACCGGAGAATTCAAACTTGCGGGGGAGAAAAGTAGCGAAGCGATACAGCGCAGCTCATGATTCAAGGCTGATGCGGGACGACAGAGTGGGAATCAACCCGCACAGTGTGCAAGATGCCAACGTGCTACTGCAGAGCCGACCAGGCTACGACTGGGTAAGAGTGGAATCGCATGTCCGATGATTGGATGTTTGCTCCCAGATCTTGGTGGGCAGTCCTGGATGGGGAAAGGGGGGGGATCAAGGGGGCGGCTGCCAAGTCTGGGTGTGTCATTCAAGGTTGCAGGGCACTGGCGCGAATGGATAATATCAGAACGGAGTTGGGTCGTAGCTTTCGGGTATTTGATTCGGATATTTGACCACCCGGGTTGTGGCCGGTACTGAGGCTGACTGATTGCCGAAAAGTCAGGGTGGTTGCAAAGATCGAAGGTTGGCACTCGACAGCATGTGTGTATTCGATCCATGCGATTGACTGGATGCGGAGAGAAGGACAGTCAGATGGGTAGAAGAATTGATAAGAGCGATCCAAGTCATCCGTTTCCAAAGGACAGGCTACCGCTGAGGATGAATCCGAGTCTAAAAGGGACGGCGATGCTGAAGCGAAGGTTGTGGTCTACCTGAGCAACCCCAGGCCGGGGTGATCATGTGCTATCTATAACAAAGTACGACCAATACCATACACAGACGGCAGATCGAATCAACGGCTTCTCAACTGCCCATCGTGAAAAAAAAAAATTCTCAGTAGGTTCGTTTCAGAGGCGCTCAAGGGCATGGTCAACGTGTCATTCTTAGGTAGTAGTAAGAGTCATCTATAAAAAGACATCCGTACTCCGAGGGCCACCGGGTGATCAAAAAGACATCATCCTCGCTGGGGCGAGAAGGGGGGAAAACATTCACAGATCTAGATCTCAGCATCTAGCAGTCGCTCTATTCAGAATTGAAAATTGATTCCGAGTCCCGCGTGCCCCCTCAATGTCCACCTCTAGTATGCAAAAGATGACCGTTCGGTCCATGAGGATGCCTCGAGGAACTCTCCTTTTTACGCAGTCTTGGGCTTGCCAATGCTGCCATTCGAGGCATGCAGAGTCGTAACCTTGGTATTGTACAATTGGCGTTCGATGAACTTGAGACCTTCGTCGATGACACTAGACGCGGAGGCTCGGGTTAGCGTTCGAGAGCTCAGAAGCATGGTCCCATGAAAGAAGGAAGAGAAACTCACATGACGGGAGCACTGATCACGAGAACCGCCTTCCATTCAGTCCAGTTCAAAGGCAGAATGGCAAACAGTGTCTGCAAGAAGGGAATGTAGAGAATGGCAAAGTGGAGGATCATCGACAGGGTGATGGCGTAGATCAACATCGGGTTGTTGTGCAAGAAGAACGTGAACAGCGATTCGCTGGAGGACAGGGCGTTCATAGCGTTGAACATCTCAATGACAACCAGGATAGACAACGAGACAGTCGACGCGGACTTGGCCATGTCGTTGCTGAACATCTCACAGCCAATCTCGGGGAAGAGCGAGGAGCATTGATGGAAGTGAGACTGTGAAAAATCGATCGAGTTAGCGTGATTGGTTTTCCATTTCCCTTTTTTTTTCCTTTTCTTTTGGCTTCTTCGCCTACCGGGCTGCACCTCCGGGGTGCAGCAGTGCAGCACTCCGGCCATCAGAGCCAGAAACTTACCAGATTATAATACGAGATCTGAGGTCCCTCCGGGTTGTACATGAACCACCACACGTAGCCAAAGACGGTGGCGGCACCGACGTAAGTACCAATGACCATGTAACGGAACAGCAACCAGCCGCCCACGAGAGGTTCATCACGACGACGGGGAGGACGCTTCATCACGTCATGGTCGGCAGGGTTGAACGAGAGGGCAGTGGCGGGAAGACCGTCCGTGACCAGGTTGACCCATAAAAGTTGCACAGGAACCAAAGCCTCGGGCATCCCAAGAGCGGCAGTGAGGAAGATGGAGACCACTTCACCAATGTTCGACGAGATCAAGTACCGGATGAACTGCTGGGTGTTGCTATAGATCGAGCGACCCTCTTCCACGGCGACGGTGATGGTGGCAAAGTTATCATCCGCCAAAACCATGTCGGCGGCCAGCTTGGCAACGTCGGTACCTGTACCCATGGCGACACCAATGTCAGACTTCTTGAGAGCGGGAGCGTCGTTGACACCGTCACCGGTCATGGCGACAACGTGGTTCAAGGATTGAAGGAGATCAACCAGCTGCGACTTGTGACTAGGTTCCGTGCGCGAGAAGAGAGATGCAGTCTGAACAGCCTTCATCTTCTCGGACTCACTCAAGCTATCAAATTCGCGGCCAGTGAAACTCTTGCCAGTCAGGTCTTCATTGGGTCCAAAGATGCCAATCTGGCGACAGATGGCCTCAGCGGTGTTGCGGTTATCGCCAGTGATAACGATGACACGAATACCAGCCTGGTGACATTTCTGGATAGAAGCAGCAACCTCGGGACGAGGAGGATCCAGCATACCAACCAGTCCGATGAGAGTCATGTTCTGCTCGAGCTTGGCATAGTCCTCCGTGGTGGATGCGGTCTTCAGCAATTCGTTTCCAGAAACATTGTCCACACTGGCGAGGGCCATGACCCGCAGACCGCGGTTACCGTACTCGACAATCTCTTCGGAGATCAGCTTCGCGTGACTCGCGGTCATAGAAACACGAGAACCTTCCGAGCCCTGCAGAATGTGGGAACAGCGCTCCAGGATCGATTCGGGCGCACCCTTGACCAGCAGCTTTTGATCGTGACCTTGGCCCACGAGAACGGACATACTCTTGCGGTCGCGTGAGAATTCGTAGGTAGCCTGAAGAGCACAGCGGGATTCGTAGTATGCAGAGGCGGCATGGAGACGCTCGGAAGCTGGCTTGCTGAAGATCTTCTGGTTCAGGGCCGAATCAGGAGTACCGATTTTTTCAACCAGGCAGCGCAAAGCAGCCTCCGTGGGTTCGCCCATGTTAGAGAATGCACCAGATTTCGCATCACAAGCCAGGGTAGCCGCATTGCAGAGAGCCGAGACCTCTGCAATTCGAGCGACAGTAGACGAAGAAGCAGCGACGTTTTCGACGACCTTGCCGTTGCGAGTCAACTTGCCCTCGGGTGCGAAAGTGGTACCCTCGACTTCAATTTCTTCCAAGCCGGTGCCCAGACTGTTGACGTACACAATCTTCTCCACGCTCATCTGGTTGGTGGTCAGGGTTCCGGTCTTGTCGGAGCAGATGACACTGCAGCTACCCAGAGTTTCCACCGAGGGCAAAGAGCGGACCACGGCATTCTTCTGGGCCATCTTTCGAGTTCCCAGAGCCAAGCAGGTAGTGATGACAACGGCGAGACCTTCAGGAATGGCAGCAACACCAAGCGAGACGGCAATCTTGAGGTAGTAGATGGCACCCTTGGTCCAGCTACCGCCGAAGGAAGGGTCGTTGAAGTGCTCAATGTTAATCAGCCACACGAGGACACAAATTACCGTGATGACCTTGGCGAGCATGTCGCCAAAGTCATTCAGCTTCTGCTTCAAGGGGGTAGGCTCGGAAATCTGGTTGGTAATGCTATCGTGAATATCACCAATGGCAGTGGATCCACCAGTCAACACAACCAACGCTGTAGCATGGCCGGTGACGACAGTAGTGCCGGAGAACAGCATATTGATCTGGTCCTGCTTGACAGCCTGACGGTCCTTCACAGTCCTGGTATCCTTTCCAACACTCTCACTCTCGCCAGTGAGGATGGCTTGGTCCACACGGAAGCTGTTGCTGTGGATGGAGAGCAAGCGACAGTCGGCAGGAATTCGGTCACCAACAGCGACGTGAATCACGTCACCGGGCACCAAATCCTCGGCCTTGACCTTTTGAACCTTTCCATCACGCACAACCTTGGCCTCGTTGGCCGAGTATTCCTGCAGAGCCGCAATGGCTTTCTCGGCACTGCTCTCTTGGGTGACACCGACGACCGCATTGAGGATCAGAATGGTCAGAATCTGTTTGCGAGAGAACCACAGTCAGATCAGAAAGGCTACGGAGGCGGGACATGATGGGAAGGAGCGAAACCTACAACAACAGGGTCCACAAAGGCAGTCCAGTCGTCGCCTTCTTCGAAGAGAGCCAGAACGAATGACACAGCTGCCGAGCCAAGCAGTATCAGAACGAGCTGATCCTTGAACTGTTCCAAAATCAATTCCCACATTGGGGTAGGCGGTTCCTCGGCAAGTGCTGCGGAATGACAATTTCTTAGTGGTCGTTCAATAGGGGACGCGATAATAGCGTCTCGAGCCTTAAGTGTCACTTACCATTGGGACCGTGCTTCTTTCTGGACTGAAGCACAGCATCGGTATTGAGACCATCATGTTCTGAAACCTGGAAATGCTCCAGCGCTTCCGCTGGACTATACAGAAATGCATTCTCCATAGCTGCGGTTTCGCGTCCCGCGGGAGGGGATTGCTGTCTCGTTCAGAGCCTCGAAAGCTCGGGAGAAATGCGGAGTAGGAAACTGAGGCTGTAGAAAGAAATGATACAAAGGGGAAAAAAAGAAAGAAAAGAAAAACCGGACTAATCACGGCACGTAGAAGGTCAGCTGGGACAAAGCTGCGAACAAGAATCAGCAACGCCGAGAACAAGCGAGGGACAGAACGTGTTGATATAGGCGGGACCTTCTTGTCGGTAATCGATAGGATCCAGCGAGCGGAGACACAACGTGTTCTCATCCAGTGGATTCCATGACTTCCATTTCGTCCCCATCGGCGGAGCTGACTCATCAAGGGGCGGGCCCCGACCGCCATCGCAGGGCTGAGTGCTCGATGAATTGTCCCCGGAGTAAGTATCACATTTCGAGAGCCGCCTGGTCAGTGCCCTGATTACACTCACTACACGTTCTGCTGGTTGCAAACAGACGCCTTATCTAAGTGCACTTGCCTTTTGATTCTGGTGGTGCAGAATTCGGGTCTACGCTGGTAGAATCACCGGAAAATGCTCCTTCTACCAGAAATCTAGTCGCGGTTCATAGACTGTGATGGCATCGCGCATCAGACACCTTGGTGGTAGAAAAACTTGCCCATCACCGCTGTATTCTGTGGTCTCGTTCGAGGAAATTGACGCAAGCTATGGGCCTCTTCTCTAGGCTGCTTCATTTTTGGACCTATTGCCTGTTACGTGTGGAGCTTGCCTGCACTCTTGGCAGACAGAGGGGTCTCCGCAGACACCGCATGGGCATCAAGATCCCAGCGCACCTTTACAGAGATGCAGAGAACCTTGTTCCTGATAGGGCTGATGGTGGCAGGCTACATTTGCCCAACTCTTGTATCTTCGCAGGTCAGGACTTGGGTCTTTGGTCCTGTGTCCCGACAAGCTCCATCAGCGACCGTGCTGCTCCCAATGCCGGTCTCCCTGTACAGGATTCTGGCCAGGGATCCGTGGTAGTGGCCACCACGATTGTTCATTCGAGGCTAGCACACAAAGAGTGTTGCATAAAATGATCTCATTAAGTGGACGATCACGCTTGTATTGTGTGGCGGTGATGATCTTCCGATTCGATGTGTTCCACGGAATTTTAGGTGGGCAGCAGAACGCCCAGGTTTCACTGCCCTCGGGGGCTGAACGGTGAGCAACTGCATTCAGCCTCCGAAGTTCGTTCATTCAATCGGTAAAAGCTTTGTTGTCTTTCGCAGACTTGAGATTTATTTCGTCCCTGTCTCGTGCGCCTTCATCCGGGGTCTTGATATACTGAGAAGTCGTGACATTTCCAGCTACCTGCCAGCCTTTTACTTTTGGGAAAACTATTGCATTCTGGTCTTCGAATTCGGCCTTGCAGGACTCCCCATATTAGAGGCCCGAATCTGAGTCTGTGACCGTGCTTTCAAGGCAGACTCAGCATCATTCTACCCAAGGATTACGAATGAAGAGCAATGCCTTTGCTTTTGTCTAGGGCTTTTCTTTTCTGCTAATGATGAGAGTTTGGGAACTACTCAAATCTATGACAACCTGCGAAGATGGCCTTGCAGTAGAGACAATATGGGTGACTTCCTTCTTTTTAGACAGTATGCGCTCACCACCCAGCCTAACTTGGCTTGGGGCACTAGATTGAAGACAGCTAGACCTCACCAGGTGGGGAGACACCTCATCCCGTCCTTTCGGATCCAGGCTGCGTTGTAGCCATGCCCCCATATAGACGAAACTGCAGATAAACGGTTTCATCAGATTGGCGTGGATCCAAAACTTTGATAGTCTGCCCGCATTTCGTCTGCTATCAGCATGATACATATTGGCCGTTCCAGAACTGTTCCATGCACTCGAGATTTCCAACCTTATTGATCCAGAAAGGTTAGTTGACTAACGTTCTCGTTCATCGGTGGAGTCAGAGTCAACCGCCCATGGCAAAGTCGGTAGATTGCTAGCGGCACTTTCATCCTTTTGGTGTGGATTCAACAGCGGCAGTCTATTCAAATTAAGTATATATCATTTTGTCCCTGGCACTTCTCATTACATCTTGGCAAGCTATTCAGTATTATGAACTTGTGGCTCGGAGACAGAACAGCATCTACAGTCAATCGGCAAGATCTTTGTTGCGATGTAGAAGTCTCCAAGCTGGCTTAGAACTGGTCAGTACCTGGAACAGGTCAAGCGTGCAGCTGCAAGTATCGGTAAATACCCATATTCTAGACGCAGATCAGCATTCTTGAAGTCCCCAATGCAGTCTGCAATCGTCAACCAGCACGACTGCGCATGCCTTTTTCTTCTTGCACGTGCAGTCTGCGTAGTAAGCCAAGTGTCAAGTGATAAGTGTTCTTGTTTCATGACTTTGATTCCATGCTCAACAGCGCCTCTGATGATGGGTTGTGCGATACATCAAGGATTGTATGCAGTCTGCGGTGTATGCACTACATCATCGGTATTGTGCCGTGTCAACCCAACCTTACTCGTGCTGGAAGGTTCGATTCCGTCATTGTCTTCTCTAGACCTCCCCCTGCATGGACCCAAGTCGCCCAACGCCTGCCGCCATGCCGCGGTTACGGTCATGTCCCAACTCCCACTTGCCTGGCGGCGCAAAAAGCGTCTCATCCAATGAGTTGCTGTCAACGAGCCACTAGGAAGGTTGCGCTGGTCGCGAACAGGACTCCGACTTGGCTCTTCATTGCCTGGCAAATTGTTCATATACGGGCTGGCCAATGGCTAGTACCAGCTCCCGCGAGGCTGACTCGGTAATTTGTTTACGTGCATTGTGTGCCGAGAGGGCTGGCCGGTCGCAGAAAGTAAACATGCATGTGTACATTCCAGGGTCTTTAATTTTTAAACACAAACATACAAACATGCAACGCACATAAAACCTCCTCTACTTTTTTTTTTCTCTGTGAAGAGATCTTGTAGGTGTCTCAATAAATATGGAGGTTTTATTATTCTGGGTGTGGACTACCAGAGTAACAAAGGCAGCCAGGTATTATACACGGCTACACACTGCCAAATCTATGATACACACGACACTTAATTACACTGTTTTGAGGCGTGATTGAGGCTGGTTTGATCATTGAGATGGCCAACAGGCTGCATGGCTGTCAGCGGCTTATACCTCATTGCCTACTGGAGTTTGTTCAAATTTTGTAAAGTGCGGTATTGGATTCTTGGGATATTTTTGATCCGAGTTCCTGAAACATGCGCAGACTTCGATAATAGCACGTGAGCCTATAGGAAGGGTGAGCAGGCGTCAAGTCTTCAGTACCTGGTCACAATGTTGGCCCCTAGGTATCGCGGATACGACTGTCCCGCCTGAGAGCAGCACTGAGGTACAATACAGAGCAGTCACGGACGTGTATTATTTGTTATGGTGGTCAACACCCGTCTCTTCCCCCCCAAACTCACTCACCACATCGACTCCATCCACGACTCTCTCCCTCTTTCTTTCCCCCCCACTTAGTCCTCATCTAACCCCCATTGCTCTTCCTCACTCCATCCTCCTTTCTTTGAGATCTCCCAATATCTACGCTTTTTCAAACCCCCCCCTTTTTTTCAACTCACCAAAACTCTCCTCTAAAACATCAACCATCACCATGGGTTCTGAGGTATGTTCTAGCCCAAAGGCGTCTCTACCCCTCCATCGGGCGCTCTCTGAGCTGTCACCGCCATCGCAAGCCCATCACGACTTTCACAGTTTTAGCCCCCTTCATTCCCATCCACTCTGATTGAATTTGAGGAATTTTTAGACACTTGCTGACTTGGATATTCATTGATGTAGCGTGAGAAGTAAGAGATGCCTAGAGCTTTCCAGCAACTGTCGAGTGTGGCACGACTGACACGATCAACAGCAAGACGTTCCTCGCGCGACTCTGCGAGCAGGCCGAGCGCTACGATGGTAAGCTTTCACATCACGCGTGTCATTCAGGATTTCACACTAATCTGCTATCTTTCGGCCTGGTGTAGAGATGGTCAGCTACATGAAGGTCAGTCTCACGATGAATCTGCCTCCTCGCCCGACTGGGTTAGATCTAAAGTGCTAACCAACTGATTAGGAAGTCGCCAACGTATGATTCAAATCTTATCCGCCCGAGGTCCGCTCGCGACCCCTCTTGGGTTTCTATATTGACACTGCCTTTTTTTCCCCTGCAGATTGGTGGCGAGCTTACTGTCGATGAGCGCAACCTCCTGTCCGTTGCTTACAAGAACGTTGTGGGTACCCGCCGTGCCTCCTGGCGCATCATCTCCTCCATCGAGCAGAAGGAGGAGTCCAAGGGCTCTGAGGAGCACGTTTCTATCATCCGCGACTACCGTCAGAAGATCGAGACCGAGCTGGAGAAGGTTTGCCAGGACGTTTTGGATGTCTTGGACGAGTCCTTGATCCCCAAGGCCGAGACTGGCGAGTCCAAGGTCTTCTACTACAAGATGTACGTCGACCAAAGCTTCCTTCCCGGGCATGAAGATCTCTAGCCGATACTGACCGTTAAACCAGGAAGGGCGACTACCACCGTTACCTCGCTGAGTTCGCTTCTGGTAACAAGCGCAAGGTTGCCGCCACCGCTGCCCACGAGGCCTACAAGGTATATCTCATCCCCACTCTCATGTGCGCACACTTGGGCGCCACTGGCTGACACCACCCGCTCCTCTCCTTCTAGAACGCCACCGATGTTGCCCAAACCGATCTTACTCCCACTCACCCCATCCGCCTCGGCTTGGCCCTGAACTTCTCCGTCTTCTACTATGAGATCCTGAACTCACCCGACCGCGCCTGCCACCTTGCCAAGCAGGCTTTCGATGATGCCATTGCCGAGCTTGACTCTCTGTCGGAGGAGAGCTACCGTGACAGCACCCTCATCATGCAGCTCCTGCGCGACAACCTCACGCTCTGGACCTCGTCCGAAGGCAATGAGGGTGCCGAGGGCGTCGCTCCTAGCCAGGACAAGCCTGAGGAGGAGGCTGCTGCTCCCGCCGCCGCCGCTGCCCCTGCTGCCGAGGAGAAGACTGAGGAGTCCGAGCCTGTTCAGGCCGCCTCTTAAGCACCTTCTCATGGAGGATTCAGCACCGCGCAACGGGGTCGCAATCAGCCGTATGCCAAATTTTGGTACGGGGGCGTTCACAAGTCTTCCCAGACGTGGTTTGTTTTAGCAAGTCGCTTGTTCGTTACTGCAGCGTAGCTTGATCGGGACCGGCATCTTCATCATTTGCACGTATTTGGGAAATCGTGTTGGTCGGCCGGCGGAGTTTGATATTCGGTTGAGGGCGAGCGCAGAAAAGGGGCTGAGTGGAATTTCTCTCTCTTTTATTGTCTCTATTCCCACTCTAGCAAGACTCAATGTGTTTATTTTCCAATTTCACCCGGTCCCTTGTTGCAATCGGTTTCCGTGCATGCTTAATCTCTTTCATGTCCCTTTGAGTAGACTTTTTCTTGGGATCAAGTTCACCACTCAGCCTCTTCCCCCCCATCTCTGTTGATCACGGTGGCAGTCCGTATTTAGTACTGCAGCATAACGCCCGATACACACTGTCATGGTTGAGAATCTGTTGTGAAGCATCGATACTTGGAATTGCCATGGTCTATGGTCGAATTGAGCAGATTCAATCCAGGTCATCGGATCTTCTCGAATACCTCAGTAACCTCAGACACTCACCCGCATGGGCTTGTCCACTGTGCTGCAGCTATCATGCACACTTGATTTTGTAACGAGCGTTCCACCTCCCTATCTACATGTACCTCAGACACCATCCATAATCCTCTCTCCAGCCAGATACATAGACTGCAAGTCACACACATCGAGACATTGGAACCGCCTAGTTCTAACATAAGACGTCAAATATTTGCAGATATGAAAGGATCGGGCTCTTCCCAGGGGGGGGAAAAACTCCCCCCTTCCACGCACCAAGCTCGCCGTAAATGATGATTTCATAATAACCCATCCATCCACTCAAACCGCTATCATTGTCCCTGAGTACTAAGTCCCTCCGAGTGTGCTGGTTTTTTCAGCGGTGAATAGGGTATATCGTTGTCTGTGGTTGAATTATACGTTGTTTTCTGGGTAAGCAGATGCAGGATCTCGTTCGTGACCTGTCCAGTGGATAATGGGAGATGGGATGAGCATGGGTGTGATTGCCTGGGTAGGTACCTGCTTGGTGTTGTTCCTGATGGGTTTTGGTCTGGACTAGGACAGGCGCCGGTGGAGGGGACAGATACCGAGGGCTCCAGTGTAGGCACCTGAGGGATTTGCAGGTGCGCAAGAGGAATAAATGGGACCTACCTCCCTCAGGTAGTAGGGGAGGATATTCAACGGGAGTGACGGCGGGCGAGAAGCGGGAGTATAGCAAGACAATATAACGATATGCTTTTAACCGGTGTGTACTCGGCCTCTTCGGGGGATTTTGCTAAAGTGAAATCGGGCTTGGTCTGTGGCCGGTGTGATACAGGCAACTTCTAAACCGGTTCTTCTACTTTCTGAGGTTGAAGCCCGTGAGTCGGTTTCTAGTTTGGAAGACGCCGGAGATAAAAGAAAGAAGAATATACATGAGGGTAGATCTTGTAACAGGGTATATGTTACAGAGGAGCATTCCAGTGAGAAGGACAAGGATGAACGCTCCTTGGGATACCAAGAGAACAGGTGGGTGCAAACTGGAGAATGGTGCTTAAAAAGATGTATTTTCATAGACTCGCGAGTTCCCAAATATCGGGGGACCAAGACAAATAGCGATCAAGTTCGAGAGAGAGGAAGAATGAGCCCAAGAAATAAGGAGACAGGAAAGAGGTGTAGAAAATCGAGGGAAAATATAAATCATGGATTCATCCATTACATGAAGTCATCATCACCGAGACCGTCATCATCATAGGCAGTGTTATCGATCTGGTTGTCACGGTTGGAAACAAGCGAGACCTTGGTCTTGGCAGCCTTGGTCTTCTTGCTGCCCTTGTCAGCAGCACGCTCCTCTCGCATTTTCTCGTTGCTGGCAGTGGTCAAAGCGCTAGCAATCTTCTTGATATCAGCACTGGGGAGTTCCTTGACAAGCTTGCGAGCAAAGTCCTGCGCCCACAGAGCGTAGTGAGGCTTCTTGGACTGAGGGGCGAGGAGCGGGATAAGAACATCGGTCAAGCGTGCAAACTGGTCCTTGGTGGTAGGCTTGAACAGGGGCATAGAGGAGAGATCGATCGAGTTGGTGGGGTTGGCGCTGTCGGTGATGACCACAGCCTTGGGTGCTCCACGGTTGCGGTTCATGTCAATGTCGGCGAAAAGATCGGAGGCGTGTTGCATATCGGCATCCTTCTCGGTGCGGCGCAGGCGCTCGCGGCGCTCAGCCTCAGTCTCATCCTCGTAGCCTTCCTCATCGCTGTCCTCCGCTTCGCGTCGACGCTGATCACGGTGTTCCTCTATCCGCTGGGCCTTGGACTTCTTGTTGGCGGCAGCGGCGGCCTTGGCCTTGGCCAGAGCCTCCTCGGCCTTTTTCGCCTTCTCACGCTCTACTTCAGAGTCTTCGGCGGCATCCCAGGAGTCAAGGACCTAAGCCGTAGAAAGACATGTCAGTGATGTGGTCCTGAAGGTCGTATCGGTCCCCTCTTGCGCCAACGGGCTGGGAAGTGGAACAATGCTTTCTTACCTCTTCCTCCTCCTCGTCGTCGAATCTGCGACGGGCAACAGGGGGAGGCGAGATACTCTCCTCCTCCTCATCTAGGGAAACCCATCTGGTATCAGTCGTGGTTCTTTATGTCCCGTGGCGCACGGAGCATTCAGGCGCGTCTCGACATTTATCAACGCGATAGCGCAAGTATAAAGACTTGACTTACCCCACTTTGACGGCGCCATATTGAACTAGTGAAAGGCTTTTTCAACCGAAAAAAGAATGTAATGAAGGAAAAAGCCGCGGGAAGAATGAAGAGGTGTGGGCAAGCTCGACGATTGGATACGGCTTCGAGATCTGTGAATGGAGGGGCGGCGACAAATTTTATGTGGGACAATGAACGCAGGAGGGGCGGTCACGTGGGATTTTCTCATCTCGGTGCCCAACCTGGGCGATTCTGACGTCGAAACAGAAATCCAAGCGCCCACAGTCAAGAGGAGGCGAGCGAAGTCATTGACGGGCAAGCTGGGTAATTTACTTGACCAAATGTTCTAGTGTTTGGTAGCTACCAGAAGATCAACGTTTACCGAAGAAAGCTGTTCCAAAAAATTGCATTTTTTCAATTTTTTTGTGCTTTGAAAGTAACTCTTTATTAAATTCATAATCATAACTAGTAGCGATTCCGTCGTGGGAATATCAGCTAACTATTTTTCCCGGTTGCTTTTTCAGCCCTGAATGTAGTCATTTGCGATCTACAATTTACAGGTTGACGGAGTTGCGGAAGTTCTTGCCAGCGTAGATGGCGTTCTCACCGAGCTCCTCCTCAATGCGGAGGATCTGGTTGAGCTTGGCCAGACGCTCGGAACGGGCAGGAGCACCGGTCTTGATCTGACCAGCGCGGAGACCAACGGCAATGTCGGCGATGGTCACATCCTCGGTCTCACCAGAACGGTGAGAGACCATGACACCCCAGTTGTCGGCGTAGGAGTCCTTGGCAGCCTGAATAGACTCGGTGAGAGTACCGATCTGGTTGACCTTGAGGAGAAGAGCGTTGCAAGACTTGAGCTCAATGGCCTTCTTGATGCGGAGGGGGTTGGTGACGGTCAAGTCATCACCGACAATCTGGAAGTCGGAGGTCTTGTAGAAGTAGCTCCAGGCCTCCCAGTCATCCTCAGCGAAGGGGTCCTCGATGGAGACAATGGGGTACTTGGCCGCGAGCTGCTTGTACATGTCGGCGAGCTGCTCGTAGGTGATCCACTTGGTGGGGTCGCTCTCGGGGTTCTTGAAGTCGAGGTCGTACTTCTTCTCCTCAACCTTGTAGAACTCGCTGGAGGCAACGTCCATGGCAATGGACATCTTGCCGGTGTAGCCAGCCTCCTCAATGGCATCGGTGATCAGGTCGAGAGCCTCCTCGGCGGTCTGAATGTCGGGAGCGACACCACCCTCATCGCCGACGTTGCCGGCAGACTGGCCATAACGCTTCTTGGCGAGAGCCTTGAGCTTCTGGTAAACCTCGGCACCGTGGCGGAGGGCCTCGGAGAAGGAAGGAGCGGCCCTATCGTCAGAAAATAGATTAGCTTTCTGCAATGGCGCGAGAGACATGACCGTGCGATTGCGTGTCCCGGGAGGATTGAATTGTTAATGACGTACTCAGGGACAATCATGAACTCCTGGAAGGCCAGGCGGCCACCGGCGTGAGAGCCACCGTTCAGGACGTTCTGGAAAGGAACGGGGAGAACGTAGGGCTTCTTGGTACCGGCGAGGTCGGAGATGTGAGCGTAGAGAGGAACACCCTTCTCGGCGGCGGCAGCCTTGGCAACAGCCAGGGAGACACCAAGAATGGCATTGGCACCGAGGTTGGCCTTGTTGGGGGTACCGTCGAGCTTGTTGAGGAACTCGTCAACCTTGGCCTGGTCCTTGACATCGATGTTCTCCTTGATGAGAGCAGGGCCGATGGTCTCGTTGACGTTCTTCACGGCCTTGAGGACACCTGTTGTGAATCGGGTGAGATTAGCTGTCTCTGTCACCTTGTCGAGACACAGTGAAAGGGTGAAAGTTTCGTACCCTTGCCGCCCCACTGGGACTTGTCACCATCACGGAGCTCAACAGCCTCGTGCTGGCCTATTCACATCACGTTAGCATTGGGATCATCCGCCCGTCACTGCAATTCCGAGCGCAGGGAACAGTGTCACAACATACCAGTGGAGGCACCGGAGGGAACAATGGCGCGGTGAAGACCGGTCTCGGTGACAATGTCGACCTCGACGGTGGGGTTACCGCGAGAGTCGTACACGGAGCGGGCGTGAACCTTGGAGATAGGCATTTTGATTGTGATAGATCTGACGGTAAGAAAGATCAGTTGGGAGATGGAAAGGAAAAGATTACGAAGAGCAGCGAAGGAGACTGGTAGTATATGGAGGCAAAATGCTGTGACTAAACGGCGAGGGGGGCAGAGCTTCACCGATGACCCTAAAAAAGACAGGCCGAATGGGAGAGCAGAATTGAGAGGGGGCACCGCCGAATCGGTTGGAGCTCAGCGAATGTGGATGGGGCAATTGGCCACGGCCGTCACCGACGCTCAGGTTGGGTTACCTTGTCTGATTGTCTGATTGCGGTAGATTTGCTGACCGGTCGATCAAAGGCTCAATTGTGGACGTGGGAGAGGGTGAGTGGATTGGGTTGATGGAATGGGAAAGAAGCAGACGGGAGAGGGGCAGATGGCGGGGTTATGACCGTATGAAGGTCGTGGGTGAATGGAAGTGGTGAGAGGTACACTCAGGTCCAATCACAGCACAAGGCGGAGCCTTGGGTACCTACCTGTACACTCGGCGCTCTGGAGGTTCCTGTCCGATTTTCTGCACTAAAACAACCACGCTCGAATAGTCTTGTCGGAGAATATAGTAAGTGTATTAGGAATGAACCACACTGAGTTTCGTAGGATAAAAGTTACCTCTTATAGGTTCCAATTGAAGTCCATAGCCTTACGGAGACACCCGATGCTTTAAATATCCCCCACCCTCCGTCTAACAGTCACAGGCGTACTATGGCTGGTCCTCCGATTCTTTCCAATGCAACAGTGGGGCCTCCACGCTCAGTAACGGACCAGCTTCCAACGATTTGCGTTCTTTGACTGGACCTGAGGGAAATTCTTCCGACCCTCATCTCAGACGCTGGACTTGGACTTTGCGAGATCTCCCGTCACCCTCGGGATCATCATCATGATTTCTGAGACCCGATTGCTCGAGCATGCTACAGAGTGGATTGTCGGATCCCGTACATGTGAGATGGGGACCCGGGGTACGCTGACTGACTAAGGGTGTTCTGGAGACGGTTGGAGGCGGATTCGGCGCATGGAAGTTCTGGAAGTACGTAATCATTCATGAGCTGGATTTGTCTGCACCCACATGCAGTGCGGTCCTACGGCTGCGCTTAGTCTACAAGGAGAGATGGAGTATGAATGTGTTGCAACCCAGTGCTTTGCTTTTTGATAGTCAAGGGCAGAGATAGAAGTTGCGACCATGCCGAAGGGTCGATGTGTGTGACCTACAATCAACCCCGGTGTCTTCTCGGTCCGGCTTCTTTGTATCAGCTCCAGGCCAGTGTGATCTCTAAGTAGACCAAGTAACACTCCGTTCGAATAGGGAAAAGGTATGGATGCGTATGCGAGCATACGAGGTATCTGCATACGAGATAGAAAGGACGACGGCAACTAGAAATATGACCAATCGTCGTAAGAACCCTCGTGCTTCAACTGCTCCTTCGCCAAAGGTTCCTTGTGTTATTCTTGTAGCATGGAACGCGGTAGTCCCCCAGTGATCGGTCCTATGCGCATTGCACTGATCAAAGCGTATGGCTCGAGGATAGACAATGGGCAGTAGGACACACACCTATCAAAAACACAGGAATCTACCACAATGGTCGTGGCCATTGATTCGTTGAGACGAGAAACTCGGGCGGCAACTTGAAACCAACGGCGTCTTATGCACTACGAACTCGAACTGGGGGGCCCATTATTTATCCTCTGTACATCAATAATATCCTGTACATCAGACAAACATTGGGCGTTTTAAATACTCCAAGCGTCCACAGGCCTGATTCTAAATTTGGTTGAAGAGCAGATTGGAAGTTGAGCTTTCACTCGACACCTCATATCTCATTACGCAGACAGCGGCTATAACCACGGGTCAAGGGTCGGAAGCTGGAAAAGTTGTTGTCATAAAGACCCTCAAAGCCCACTCGTGCACAAGTTGGAGATAACAACCATTTCCTGCCAATAGTACCATCTGAGCTCATAGCCGGTCCAATCAGCACTCCAGCAAGCAGCCTGTTCAAGAGTGTCACTCGCACCAATACCATCCACCAAAGATAGTGTGTATGCTGCTCTATATGCTCGGGAAGCCCTCAAATGCCTGACAAGGAAGACACTCATGTGTTGCAAGCGCTTAAGGACGACGGGGAGGCTCTAGGCACGAACGTCATCGTGTGGGAAAGGGGCCGTAACCAGGCGATGAATTATTGCCAACAGAAAAAAGATCAGCACCGTTTCGATGGCCAGGGTAACTTTGATATAACCAAGGCTCCAATATTTGACTTGGTGAAGGGAAGAGAAATAGTCGGTAGAGAGTGCTTAGAGGACGCCTCCTCCGTAGGGCCAGACAAGGCCTGATATGAGAATTCATAGACCTGACAATGGTCGGAATGGAAAAGCAAAGAGACCTTAAGTTCTAAAGGAAGTGATTAGTCGGTGACGAGTTGAGGTTCATGCCACGATCCAGACGAGTATGGGACATCATGTGACACATAATCAACCAGGGTCTGCACAACTCTACAGTATGACAGGGCTAATCACAATGATGGCAAGAACGTATGTGGGAGTATTTAACTACATGATGCGAAGCACCTGCCCGGAGAGAGAGGATTGGGCCCTTCTTCGCAATCTGCATGGAGACGAGAGAGACCTAACCGCTAGTGTGGAGTCAAGCGTAGCCTAAATTTCCTCGTCCGGGGGCAGAACCTCTGTTGACTGCATATACTGTTGAGGTTCGGGGAAGCGATACGCTATGTAACCGTCTCTCAACGTGTGCAAGGATTCTTCAGGTTCTGGTGTGTTGTGCTGTTGTAAGGGATGCGCGCTCAAACCATTTCGACGTCGCTGTCGAGAGAATCTGCCTCGCTGGAGCACTGGGCGTGCGCAGTGATCAAGCAGTGAGTGGCACGGAGCGCACCTGGAGCGCGCCGGGGTCGATCACGTGCCTACCTCATTAAAGCGACGACACCCGAATCGGGTAAGTGAACAGAAAGCGCAGAAAGATTGTTTGATAGTGGACTATTGCAGCGATCAAGACGAAGCGGCTCAAACCCAATTGAGACCCCAGCGCCCCAGAATAATCCCAAGAATGAATCCTTTAGTTACGGACAGACCCTCCTTTCGGATAGTTTTCAGGCACGGAAAGGCTTGGAAATGACCTCGATGGATTTCGCGGTACTCGTCCCGTTCAGCCCCGAACCTCTACAGTCCCGTCCCGTCGATGCCCAGAGAAGGTGGATTGTATACCAAGTTAATGCCTGAGGCTCACAATATCCGGGCGATGATGCAGATCACATGATCCAGGCTGTGATTGCTTTGTCAGGTGACCTAACTGGCAGCTCCTCGACCGGAGGTTAGATAGCTACATCAGCTTCATCTAGTGAGCATTCCCGTGACGTGCATTCATCTGTCACTTCATCCTCGATCGCGTCTAGCCTGTCTTCATTTTGTTTTACAAATCTGGCCTCTGGAACCAAAAGCTGATACCGTCCAATACTTCGACCCTGAATTAGTCTGCGGATCATCATGAACGGCGGCGTCGACCCGGAGCGCGAACAGGCGCTAGAAGATTATAAGAAGAGCTTGCTGGAGCTACGAGAATGGGAAGCCAAGTTGAAGGGACTTCGAATGGGCATCAAGGACCTTCAACATGAGTATGATGTCTCGGAAGATAACATCAAGGCACTCCAAAGTGTTGGTCAGATCATCGGCGAGGTTTTGAAACAGCTGGATGAAGAACGATGTATGTTTCCGGTCGGACACATGAGCTGGTCAGTGTCTTGTTGATCTAATAGTCTATCTCTTTTGCAGTCATCGTCAAAGCTTCTTCCGGGCCACGATATGTTGTGGGCTGCCGTTCCAAGGTCGACAAAGCGAAGCTGAAGCAAGGCACGCGAGTGGCCCTGGATATGACAACACTGACGATCATGCGAATGCTCCCTCGTGAAGTCGATCCCCTGGTTTACAACATGTCATTGGAGGATCCCGGGTCAGTCAACTTTGCTGGTATTGGTGGTTTGAACGATCAGATCAGAGAGCTTCGGGAGGTCATCGAACTACCGCTGAAGAATCCCGAGTTGTTCATGCGAGTGGGTATCAAGCCCCCCAAGGGTGTTCTGCTTTATGGTCCTCCCGGCACAGGCAAAACCCTCTTGGCCCGGGCCGTGGCTAGCTCGATGGACACAAATTTCTTGAAGGGTAAGTCCAGCACTTCCTACCATTTGTCTCCCATTTTGTGGCCTCCCCATCTCATACGTTTATTTTCTTAGTGGTTTCTTCTGCGATTGTCGACAAGTACATTGGTGAATCCGCGCGATTGATCCGTGAAATGTTCGGTTATGCCAAGGAACATGAGCCTTGTATTATTTTCATGGACGAAATCGATGCGATCGGTGGACGACGTTTCTCAGAAGGCACATCAGCGGACCGTGAGATTCAACGCACGCTGATGGAGTTGCTGAACCAATTGGACGGATTTGATTACCTCGGAAAGACAAAGATCATCATGGCCACAAACCGACCGGACACTCTCGACCCTGCCCTGCTCCGTGCTGGTCGTCTCGACCGTAAGATTGAGATCCCCTTGCCCAATGAGGTCGGCCGTCTTGAGATCCTCAAGATTCACTCAAGCACGGTGCAACTGGAGGGTGAGATCGACTTTGAGAGCGTGGTCAAGATGAGTGACGGTCTGAATGGCGCTGATTTGCGCAACGTGGTGACGGAAGCGTAAGTAACCTCGGGTCTTCTTTTTTGCATACTCTCCAGGACTAATCGCAATTATAGGGGTCTGTTCGCAATCAAAGATTACCGGGATGCTATCAATCAGGACGACTTCAACAAGGCCGTGCGCAAGGTGGCAGAGTCGAAGAAGTTGGAGGGCAAGCTTGAGTACCAGAAACTTTAATCTTTCTGTTGGCAAAGAGCATGTGGCTCTGGCAGTCTCGGACGTTACGGATAGTCCCCGATTTAGAGTACCATTCAGCATGAATTCTGGCAACATTGGACCAATTCGTCTGTGCAGATGAGGTGTCTTGTCACTGGTGTTTCCCTCGTAGTTGAAGTTGATTACCTCCTACCGTGGTACACCTCGAGAGCCAAGGACTCCTGTTTACCTTTGTGATTCTTTTCAATTTTACACTTCGAACGTGAAAAAGACAGGCTCTACCACCTCCCATAATAGGGTGAACCCCAAAGAGCAGTTTCATTCCCCTTGCTCAGTCGCCCACGTCTCAGACTTGGGTTGACAGTCAAGAGACACGCGCTGTGGAGGCTGCGGGACAGGACTTGCGGCGGCACGGTGGTGGAGGCTCGGCCCGTGAGCTCAACTTGGTAGTAAATCCACTTTGACAATCACAGCAAACTCTCGTGGGTATCGAGCTCGACTATTCTTGAAGGGCTTGGGAACACCAGCACTGCCACGCTGTTTGTCAAAGTACCATCGCCCAGTCATACACGATATCCTGAGAAGGCGCGAAAGTGCCTAGTGCCTACCCTGGGGTCTTGGCCGTTAAGCACACCCTGGCATATTAGCCCGCGATCCGTGACCACGACCTAGCATCACATCCCACGTTCGTCCAGGAGACTACGTTCACAGTCAGTTCCTATGTGACCGATTCGGCCTTGCGCATATTTACCATCTTCAATACTAATTGCCGATCCGCGCTCAAGTCCAGATACTATCCTTATCACCCACCCAGCAACACCCCCCTCACGATCTCCACGGCTGTTGAGCTTCGAAGCTGCGTTCCTCAAGCGCACAGCGCGCGCTATCGGCGATCGAACAGTCTGTGGTATCTTCAAGTGGCATTGCAGAAGTGTCGAGCCATCGCACTTTTCCAGTAAAGAGGCATTCGCCCAGGGACCATGTCGTATTCGGGGAGGTCATTCAACACCAGTCCCTTCCCCGACAACCGTTATCGCTCCAACGAAGGCCTTGCTGGACTCGGCCTTTCCACCGGCCCTAGTACAGGAGGTGGATTCTTTGAGTCTAAAGATCGCACTCTTCCTATGTACAAGGACAAACCATACTTCACACCGAAGCGCACGGCCCCTCGAAGAAGATGGAGGCCGCTCTTTGTGCTAGGCATATGTGCGCTGACCTTGCTGTGGTACTATAAGTCGTCGATGCCGACATGGCAGAGCCCAGCAAAACCTTCGGATATCGGGGCCGAGCTTTGGAAATGGGCGCAGACCATTGACGAGGAGACTTCGTCATCAGCCAGGGCGGACTGGAACGACCGAAGAGAAAAGGTCCGCGATGCGTTCCTTGTTAGCTGGCATGGCTATGAGAAGGACTCCTGGGGTAAGGCAATGGCTTCCGATTTTCTTGTGAGCTCTTCCAGGCTAACCTCGAACCTTCTTTAGGCTCGGACGAGTACAACCCGGTCTCAGGGAGAGGTAGAAACATGATTGAAGGTGGCATGGGCTGGATTATTGTCGATGCCCTGGATACCATGATCGTCATGAATCTGAGCACCGAGGTGCGTCATGCGCGCGAATGGATCTCCACTTCGCTCAAATATACCCAAGATCACGACGTGAGCACTTTTGAGACGACGATTCGCATGCTAGGAGGCCTGCTGTCGGCTCACTATTTGTCTACACAATACCCAACACTCGCTCCGATCGCTGATGATGATGTCGGTGCTGCTGGTGAGGATTTGTACATTGAGAAGGCGACAGATCTGGGAGACCGTCTCCTTGGAGCATTCGAGTCTCCGTCTGGTATTCCCTACGCGAGCGTGAATCTGAACAAGTCTGAAGGCTTGCCATCCCACGGGGACGGTGGCGCCTCTTCTACTGCCGAGGCCACGTCGGTTCAACTCGAGTTTAAGTATCTGGCCAAGCTCACTGGTGAGGCTGAGTATTGGAAAACGGTAGAGAAAGTCATGGAGGTGCTTGATGAGCAACATCCGCAAGATGGTCTTGTTCCCATCTTTATCAGCCCTAAGACGGGTCAATTCCAAGGCCAGAACATCCGCCTGGGGAGCCGAGGAGACTCATACTACGGTTCGTGGACATCAATGCGCAACGAGAATTGAGAGCACATGGCTGACGTACATCTCTTGGCTCGCAGAATATCTCATCAAGCAATACCTCCAAACTTCAGGGCAGGAGCCTGTTTACAAAGAACTTTGGGATGAGTCTCTGCGTGGCATCCGCAAGCACTTGCTGGCGTTCTCCCAGCATGCCCAACTACTGGTTCTCGGAGAGCGTCCTAATGGTCTGCGGGAAAGTCTCAGCCCGAAAATGGACCACTTGGTCTGCTTCCTCCCTGGCACGTATGCTCTCGGGGCTACTGGCGGTCGTCCTCTGGCCGAAGCACGAAAGTCGAAGGATTGGTCCCAGCAACGTGAGGAGGAGATTTTCATCGCCAAAGAATTGATGAAGACCTGCTGGGCGACTTATCTGAAAACCGCAACGGGCCTTGCACCCGAGATTTCCCATTTCATCCTCGATTCTCCACCTGTCATGATGGGGGACAAGTATCCCGATCCCAGCTCGACTTCGGGGAGCACCACACCCCACGAACTCAAATCGATATCCAAACCCCTATCTCGGCAATCCGACGACTCCGAATCCTGGCGTCGAGACATTGAGATTCACAACATGGATCGGCACAATCTGCAACGGCCCGAAACCGTCGAATCCCTATTCTATATGTATCGAATCACGGGTGACGAGGTTTACCGAGAATGGGGCTGGGAGATGTTCAAGTCGTTCGTCAAGTACACCGCAGTTGTTGAGGTGGAAGAGACCGAACTTGTCGACGGCGCCAGCGTGGTGAAACGTATCAAGGGGTTCACGTCACTCTCCGACGCAGACACTATTCCACCAACTACGCGTGATAATATGGAGAGTTTCTGGATGGCCGAAACCCTCAAGTACTTCTACTTGCTGTTCTCGGAACGAGACTTTATCCCTCTCGAGGATCATGTCTTCAACACGGAAGCCCACATCTTGCCTCGATTCAAGCCGACCGGTGAGTTGAAGACCGGCTGGCAGAGAAAGGCAAAGGCCTCGCCCGGTGAGGCTGCGGCTGCGGCTGCTGCTTAGGCATACGCTTTTGTGGGACGATGGCAGAATTGATGGAACCTTTCGTTATGCGCTGTGCTCTTTCTTAGGCTTTTGAAATCCCTGAGTCCAAACTGCCTGTCGGACATTGGCATGGCAGTATTTGATGTGTCTTGTTTTCTACTTTTGGAAAATCGTCTGTTTGCTTTTGAACTTCCTATTCGTGTCTATAGCATTCCAGGAGTGTTAAACGAGTGTATACCCAGCCCGATGTCTATTTCAGCATTGCATCTTCTTGCGGTCGTCGTATGATTATCCCATGAGCACAACCCCCTCAGTCTCGGTGCAGGGCAGCATTGATCAGCTTTTTGAAACCCTTGACCGCATCCTTGATGTCACGAACAGTGAGGGCCTCATTGTCGCCATGCGCAACAAAAATGCTTCCTGGACCGTAAAGGTAGCGCTTTACCCCGTCTCGCACCGTCAAATTGGGTACGTCTGTACCGTAATTCACCGGCATCACCTCAAATCCATCCACATCCGTGTCCAAATCTTGAGGCGAGTAAGCCTCGTTATGGTTGGAAAAGTCAACTTTAACCTCAGCCTCAACGTCGCGAGTCGCCTCCTTCACAGCCTTTTGGATGATCTCCCGGGCTTCCTTCACAGTCCCCGCCGCCAGACGGACAGCGACATCCGCGTGGGCAGTAGCCGGTACAACGTTCGTCGCCACGCCGGCCCGAATCGTGCCAATATTCAGTGTAGTAGGACCATACTTGTCCGACGAGGGCAGCCCACCTTTGCTGACGGGGATGTTGCCAAGTTGATCCACACGGCTCAGAGCTGGCAAGATAGCAGAGACAGCGCTTTTCCCCAGCCACGGGTACCCCGAGTGTGCCGCTTTACCGTGAGCCAAAACCTCGAAGCCCAGCATGCCCTTGTGTCCGGAGACGAGCTTGGCTTCGGTGGGTTCACCAAAGATGACAGTGTGATATGCGCTCTTTGCGTTGATCTCGGACTCGGAGAAGGTTTTCATGCCGTCTCCGCCAATTTCTTCCCCGACGACGAAGAGCAGCCCCAGCTTTGCATCGGGGTGTGACTCCAGCGTCTCCAAAACCGCATACACCTGCGCCGCGACGCTACCCTTGGCATCGACCGTGCCTCGACCAGCAATGAGGTACTCGTCGAGATTTGATTGCACCTCCGACGATTCAGGCTTGTGCACCGAATAAGGAATAAACGGGGGAACAGTATCAATATGACTCGTGACCAAGATCGAGGGCTGTTCTCGCAAAGACGACGGATACGCGTAGATATTGTATCGCGTCTTGGGGGTCTGATCCTCGTCCTGAGCACCCATCCCTTTCTTCTTCACAGGCGCGACTTCCTGCTTGATGACCGTGAAGTTCTTGGCCTCGAGGAACTTGGCGATGAAGATGCCCACATCGTGCTCATTGCCTGAGACCGACTCAATTGAGACCAAATCTCGGTGGAGTGATAGCAGGGGGTCCTGATCAATAAAACTTGCATCAGTCTGGTCGAATTTGTCGCTGATCGAGGTCTGCGGAGCGTGTTGCGAGATCCCGAGGGTCTGTTGCTGTCCCAGTGCGGGGTGCGGAGAAGCATGCGACACAGCAACGGCGGCCACAGCCGCTAGACACGTAGAGAGCTTCATGGGGGGGGGGGGGCAGGAAACCGATGAAAGAAGCACCGAGAACACAATTGAAGATGAGCGTAACAATTTTATTGCTGTCGATAGCAGTCAAATACCAGATAAACGACGGGGAAATGGTTATGTGAGCTTCGAGGGAATGCGCAATGAATCCAGCCAACTACACATATCGTGCTGCGAGGCTAACGGAGTAGTGTCACGTGAGGTTGTGTCACGGAAGCAGCCTCCTTGCATCGATCAGTACACTAGATCGCCACTTAGTCTAGGTTCCTAGAGCTTCGATTTGAAGAATCTTGGAAAGAAATCGAGCTGGAGGGGTATCGAATGATGAAACACTTGCTCATCGTATATGTGTTCTGAAAGCTTCCCGGACGGGCACTCTGCGGCTATATACATATGTTTTGACAGAGTGAATGAGTGGAGAAGCCTCGAGCGCTGTCCCCCGCGGGATTGAATTTCACTCTTCTTCCATCGACTTTATCTGCCAGTCTTTATTTAGCAATCGTGGTACTCTTAGTCGAGAGAATCACACACAGCTCAAGTAGACGATACCTATGAAGCACCAAAGTTTCCCGAAAGGCTACGTAGTAACAACCAAAAGGTCGAGACGGAAAGAACATGAACTTTGGATTCGATCCGATTCTATCTTTCCACCAGGTAACAGGACAAGATACCCTCGACAAGGTTGGCAGGTGTGACAACATGAATGTGGACGGGATATGAGTTGTCTCGAGATCGCGAAAACGGCTGAATGAGGTCGAACACACTCCGGGTTGGTCTCCGTGAATCCGGCGTATAGTTCTTTTTGAAAAAAATGTTGAAAGCGAACATTCGGCACCAATTCTTGCAGTCATTAATTCCATTGCAGGCGCGGGCTGCAACAGAAATACCCAAGGTTCGCACTGGATCAAACCAGTCAGCCTACCCAGAGTATCCTGGAATTATTTTAGAGTACTACGTATCTAGTATGTTTTTTTTCCTGAATCGGCCCGCTTCATTTGACTCTAGTGCATGGGTATTATATTATTAGGGTGATTAGTCGCTTTTCCCTTGACTATCTTTCATGACTCGTCTCGAAAATACCTGGAGGCGTTTTTCCCACCCATCATGATGACTCCTAGAATATTCCTACGTACCTACTGGGCAGTTCTCGACGAAGGGGAATCGTTGGCCGCCCAGTCTTTTATCTATGACCTTGCGCCCTATGCACAGCGGGTGAAACGAATCTTTGTCAAGTGTAATGTAGAACAGGTGCGGAAGGGGGGGGGGGGGGGGGGCAGACTCGGCATTTACAATGGGTCCGAGTCGCTGAGACGACTCGAGCAGATAGCACAGTGGGATCGTATCAGGCAGTGTATACTCAACACGCGTGATCTGGGGGCCTGGAGGCACCCAGGCGTGATGATCACAAGTTTCGGGCTGTACAGGTATATAAAGGCTTTGACTATAGGGGTCTGCCCAAGCAAGCTGGGGCTGGAGTCGCGGTATGAATGCCCATTTGCTGGAGAGTTGACAAATTGTACAAGTTGCGGGACACTTTGGAGGTGAAGGCTCATATAATCTTCTCGAGTCAATCTCTAGGGGGAAAAGGGTCAAAAATCAACTCCAAAGTTGATGCACTATCTAATAGTACGGGAAACATGCAGACATCTAATGACATGGGTACATGTGTTAGATCAGATCTTGCAATGTATATAACGGGAAATAGAGAGTTCTACTTTTTTTCTCCCTTGAAGGAAAGGCAAGCTCCGAGGGCTGATTTGATCGGTGAAAAGACCAGTCGACCCTTTGACTCGACGTCTGTTTCGTCCGAGAGCCACGGGGAATGCGCAAATGGAAATCCTAAAGCCATCTCCTCCACGGGCCTGTCGGCGTTGATGGGTATTGTTCGATCATAAACCTGGTGAAGGAGGGGTTGCCACAGATGTCAATGACGGAAAAGGCTTTTACCAAAGGCTCAAAGACTCTTCTCCAACCGGTTCATCGCAAGGTTGATGATGATTTTCCCTCTGTACGGTCCTTGCACAGTCAAATCTCTTAAAAAAAAAGCATCAATCACTTTTTACTTTTGACCTGTCGATTTAAACTTTTCCATGGTCTATAAACCCTGATCTTTGACTTACCATGGGGGCCTACCTACCTAACGGGGAGACAGTCGGGTTCCAATCTATCAAAGTTCAGCACGAATAGATGGGAATTTCCCCGGTTCTCGATACTCTGAACTCAAGAGTTCCCCTTTCCTCCCCCGAAAAGATAGTACGTCCGCCTCACTAGGTTCATTCTCACTGCTTTCAGTTCGACCCTCTCCGCCAGTGGGCAGGACAATGGGACACACACACACACGTCCCCCCTCTCTTGTGTCCCGGAAGGTGGATTCGGTGAAAGACTTTGACGGCCTCATGAACCTATCGGAAATGCATAGACGGGGGGTGGATGTATCCACTGGGATGACAGGATGACAGGACGACATGATAGGGGAATCGGACCGGAGAGATATGCCTGGATTGAGTGTCATCAGTGACAGGATGAGTGGGGAGATACATAGATCCATTGGATTGTACTCTTAACTTTGGTTTGTGGTAAGCTACCTAAGCAAGCGAAAACCTAAGCCAGCAGCGTACGGGACCAAATGAAAGGTAGCAACACATAAGATCGAGAGAGAGAGAGAGAGAGAGAGAGAAAGATAGAACCCTGGACGTGACTGGGCTCGATATTCATGCCAGTGGACTTTCAGCGATAAGCTAAAAACAGATCACTCATTTGGAGCGGTCAATGCTGTATCTCCTTGTGGGCGAGAACATGGCTACTGGCTTGTACTCTACTACTGTACTATTGTACAAGCTTCCAGTCTCCATCAACTGGTGAGAAAGATGAACGTTCTTTCCCAGCAGGTGCGATACAACTAGAACGAGAATACACTGTACTGTAATAAAAAAAAATGAAGCGATTGGTGACAAGATGAATCTCTATTATCATTCACTGCGGGCGCCGGCGCCGGACAGAAGGACCATCCAACTGTGACTAAGACGGTTGAAAAAAAAAGAAGTGAAGGATTTGAAAGCGAGAGGGTCGAGCGTTGTTCCGCGTACCAATCATCGCCAGCCGCCCAATCCCGGCGGAGCGCCGGTTGAACAGAAAGGTGCCCATTCACAACTCGGTTGGCGGCAAAACCCTGTGCCATGTCACGGTGCTTTTTGCCTCCCCTCGTGCGCATTTCCAAGGGTGGGCGAAGACTGCCCGTGGACGAACAGTGTACCTTGAACCATTCTACCATTCAATCCCTGGATTGGTGGTCAGGGACAAAATTCCTGCCTCCAATCGGTGGTGTGTATCTGGACTTGCTCCCCGAGTCCCCGAGAGGAGAGAATCATAGTCACGGTCGGCGTGTGGCCCAGGACGATTAGCCATGTGGAACTGACGTTGGGTGCCAGAGAGCCGTCGAACGCCACCGTGGTTGACTTGGATACTGAGAAAGGTTGGGTAGCCACCACATCATCCCCCCCAACACCACTTCCTTTCTTCTACTTTCGGTGCCTGACGAGGAGAGTTTGAGCAGACTTTGTCCTTTCTTTTGGAAGAGATGATGTTTATTGAATGTTGCAAGTGCATCTGCAGAGATGGTGGGAGGATAGAAAATGGGAGATCTCATCGATCGGGTGATGATGGGTGCACCGTGATGAGGAATACAATAGGAAGAGCATCGTGGCTTGTCTACAGCGTCTATCTGAGCAGATAATACTACTGCAGTCATAGTACTCTCGTCTACTCCCATAGTACTGTAGTTCGTGGGGGGGGGGGGGGGGGGGGGGGGGGGGGGGGGCGGGGGGGGC
>JAMAHA010000022.1:0-21497 GCA_023626555.1 Penicillium sp. PF2412A | reverse complement strand
TCCATATAATACTACTGCATTCATTTTACTATCGTCTACTCCCATTGTACGGTAGTTCCTAACCCCCCCCCCCCCCCCCGGTCCTACACGAGCACAGTACAACAGTACTCATTTGTACAATGGGAGTGTCGGAGGCTCCCATCGTCTCGCTCGAGAGATACATGCAAGATGGAAAAGGCCAGTGGGGGTTCTAGACCCCCTAAATTGCAAGGGTCTTTGGTCGAGAGGCGACTTGGATCGGAGGACCGTTCACGAGCCTGCTTGTATCGGAATGCTACCCAGCCTCGGCTAGCTGGACAGGTGGGAGGGTGCACTGTACAAGTGTACAATGTGCCCTCTGTAACTCTCCGTAGTCTGTCGTGACCAGCTCCGACATGGATTGAACGGCAAGCATGAAAAGCTTGCCCTTCCAACTCAATTCAGACACGGCCATCACCTCAAACTAGATCTTGCCTGGTTGGCGTGGCTTGGAGGAGCCTCTCCGTCTCCAAGGCGATTTACTGTAGATCGGGATTGCATCATCGGGGCTTTCAATTTCCCGTTTGAGACAGGACCACCCTGGCGCGCCCAGGTAAACACTCGGGACGATAGTGCTCATGGCGGCACGGAAATGAAGGGCCCTCGTTGCGCCGCAGCTTGCAAAAGCAGGTCGTGCAACTTGTCCGTTCTTCCTTGATCCAGACGGGATTGTTTGAATGGTGACACGATTATCGCGACAACCCCAGTCCATCAACTTTCTGTCTGAACTCCTCCGATGAGAAGTGTATCACTGAACACTGGCGACAGCGTAGTGGACCACTGTGGGAGAGAAAGGAGAGGGTGTGTCTCGAGCACTAAGCATTATCCTCCGATCGGGAAAGCCCCGGTGACGATGGGTATGCCAAGCGAGGTGTCCCTCCAGGCTCGACTCTCTCTCATGTATTCCCCTCCCCAAAAGTCTCCTTCACCAAAACTCAGATCGACTGGATCTTAGCGGCGCGGAACAAAAGTACACCCTGGTAGGCTTTGAACACTTCAGAGTCTGAGGAGGATAACCCCCCTCCAGACACCAAAATAGCGCAGCCCTCCCGCAGGGCAATGCACAGCACGGACGGTTTTACAATTGGAATGACGATTGCTTTCTTGGCAGAGCCCACTGCGATCGTCCTCATGGGTTTGGGCTCCAGTGCCACGTACCTGTTCGTCGGGTGTCGCTCATGATGATTGAATCCCTCAGTGGCTCCGTCAGGATAATCGCATCACATCATCGGAGCTGACTCAGAGAGCCACCCGCCGTAGATAGCGCCAGTGCAAGACTTCGGGTGTTAGTCCGCTGGGGGCTCCGCTGGGAAACGGTCATCCACCGAGGTCTAGACACTGCTGATCGTGCATCATCTTCCTCAGGGCAACGCCCTGAATTCCACTCTGTCCTCGGGAGCCCTCATCGCGTTCGTTTCAACGGCACGAGAGAGGATCAACGGGTGGACTAGGCTAATACGGTAGGTTGTGATGTATCTTTTTGTTTTCGTAGACTCGCCGACCGGAACCGCGAACAAATAGAATGGTTTTTTTTTTTTTTTTTTTTTTTTTTTAAATCTGCTTCGAAAAGGGTTGACCATGGCCTTCCCCCGGAACATGATTGTTCATGAATCCAGCCCGGGTTGTACAAGGGATCAGAGACAGCCAACCTTCCCGCCGTACTGCGTGCCGCTGTGATAGATGAGCAAACGATGCGAATATCAAATTGATCGGGCGCAAATAGGACTGGACTCACAACTCAGCACTGACGGGAAAGTGGACTGGACTCCATGGTTGCGTGGAAGAATGCTGCCACCCATTCTCCTCTGGGTCCCAAGGCCAGTCATAAGGGGACCATCCGTGCTTCCGTTGCTCTTTTCGTCAGAGTTTCCACCCCTCGACATTCCAGAGTCTTCTGAGTGGCGTTTCCCTGGCTCGAGTGGTTCTCTCGGCTTTGTCAGTGGAAGCTGAACCACCGGACCACGACGGAGGGCACACTTTCTTTCAGGCAAGCGACCGAGGATCGGGCTTATTTTGTCGCGTGGGAAATTTGTACAGCCCAGTCAGCAACCAGCCGCCGTCTACTCGAACGGCTCATTCCACGCAGTGGTTGACTGGATAAAAGATTCTTGTCCGTCCAAGCATCACGTTTGAAGAGTCACGACCTAGACCGGGACACCTCATCCTCATCGTGACTACACTGGTTTCTCTTTTCACTCGCCAAACGGGACTAGCGTTTCGGGCCCGTTCCGATCATCATTGGGTCGATTCAGCAGTGGATTTGAGGCCAGTGAGAAAAAAAAAAGTTTCAAGCCCAGCCCAAAAAAAGAAACGAGTTGAAAAAAAATAAGAAGAAAAAAAAAGAAAAAGAAGAAAAAGAGTGGGCTCGCTGGACAGCCGACGTTGTTTGTTCGGGCAAAGTGGACTCTGGCCGGTGGACCATCCCCGGTCAAGGGCACAAAGGTCTAGAGTTTCGAGAACTCTAGACGCTCCTCTCAGAATCTTGTTCGTCTCTCGATTCTCCCGTCTCCAGTCCAGTCACGCTGGTTCTTGTTTTCTTTTGCTCCGCCCGTGACATTGGACAAGAGAACTCTGAAAAGGACCCGAAGCAGTGGATTGTGGGCACTCAAGACTCCAAACAAAGGCAGAGCAGAAAACCATCGTGACTCGGAACACACACACACACACACACACACACCCACGGTCATAGTCACCACCTCTCGAATCATTCCTTCTTCACACCTCGCTCTGCAGACACATCTCTTGGCTTTCTTTTCTCCCTTGGACCTGTCCATCCTCACGGCCACCGTTTTTGATTCCTCTCTCTCTCTCGCGTTCGCTCCCTCCCGTTGCAGTTGCCAACTGAGTGACAGCCTCGTTCTTCAGCACCACCCAATTGCTTCACCCAACCGCCGCTCTCCTGCAGGTTGCATTACAGCGGGGATCTCCCTGCCAGACGCACCACTACCGGCCCGTTTGCTGATTTTGCATTTTGGAGGCATCGCAACTGCCCATCGGTCGGTCATTTCTGCCCAGCCAGCTGGCCACATCGGTCACCTTTCCGTTGAGCTCGCGGTCTCCCTGTTGGGTCCACGTCGGCGCTGTTCATCCTTCTGTTCCTGCTCGCTCTGTCCATCTGACCGTCGGGGATCGATTTGGGTTGGTTCGGTCCGGTCCAGTCAGCAGTGGCGCCCTTGTGCTTGGGCTTGTCAGTTCCTGCATCACACCGCCACGTCCCGTCGGGTGCTTATCGTCGACCGTCGTCATCAGGCAATCACGATCAACTGCCATCCTCGTGACCTCCCCTCTTCCCCATCGTCGGCTCGATCGCTCAAGTGAGCGTCGCCATCACACTCCCGCGCTTCCTGGGTTCACATTCAATGCTGTGCATCGACCTACCATCACCTTTCCTCCAGCCTCCGCGACGCCCTGCGGCCTCGCCATATACTGCACCATGCATCCACTGTCTCAGAACCCCGACGCGCAAAGAGCCTCTGTCGACATCCTAGACTCTCCTCGTCCCGTACTCTCGTCATTAAGTACCCATACCTCGGCTCCTGCATCACCGGCGCTTTCTCTATACTCGGTCGTCGGTCACAGTCGCGTCTCCAGCTCTGTCTCGTCCCTGGTCTCTCCAGTCGGCCTAGGTAATATGGAGAGCACAAGTCGGAGTCATCTCGCGGGTGTGAAAGAAGAACTTCCTCCGCGTGACTCGATGGAAGATCAATATTTCCGTATGTGTGGTCCTCCCCAGTCGCTTGGATGCCGAGCGTGCGCGCGGTGCAAAGAAGAAAAAAAAAAAAAAGAAAAGACAGAGAAAGAGACACAGAGGAAATGGAGAACAGGCAGCTGACATCTCATGGGAATTCTAGAACATTTCGAATGCAGTATTCCAACGACCGACGAGTCTTACTTGCCTATGGACGATTCCGCGGGATACACGATGAGCGACTCGGGATTGGAACTTTGGGATTCGCCCCCGAAACGCCGCTCCGACAGCGTGTCGGCCAAGTCGATTTCGCGTGTTGGATCGCATGTGTCGACGGTCTCGGCGCGATGGAAGCCCAGACGCGCCTCCGGGAGCCCCGAACGAGAACCACCCATGGACGATATCCGATCGCGCGCCGACTCGGCCACGTCTTCGGCGTTAGCGAGCTCTTTTATCGCCCCGTCCATCAGTCGCATCAACTCCCATGTCCCTCCCTCCCCCGCGCAGACCATCTTTGAGGAACGCCTCCATAATTCGGGCGTCCGACCTATTGATATCACTCGGGCGAACAGCATGAGCCAGCAGCAGCAGGAGAATGAGGAGGATGATCTCCAAGCGACCACCCCTCTGCTTCCCCCACTTCTTGGGGACGATCTCTTCAGCACGGCGGCATCGCGTGTTCAGTCCCCGCTCCAGTCGCCCTCCGTCGCAGATGTGAGCGACAGCGCGTCCTATGCCGTCAACTCAGAGCCTCGTTTCATGACGGTGTCGGGTATGCCTTCCCCGCCGCTCTCCTCCAAGCCCTCGATGGCGTCCATCTCGCGACCCCGGGCGGGCACGGTCCGCACCGTCTCGGGCGAGGCCGCCCCGTTCGTCCTCACCGATCCTAATGATGTGTGGGCATCCAAGTTGGGACACGCCAACTTCACCATTCAACCCGAGCCGTACGTGCCCGAAACGTACGATCTGGAACACTTTCAGCAGCTTCGCTCGGACTGGGATCTTGCTCGGTGTAACTTTGCCAAGCACTTGGTCCGCACGGGTGAACATTATGGGGTGACCTCCAACATCTACAGACTCACAGGTCTGAAATGGGAGTCCATTGACCGAGAATGGCGAGCCCAACACGAGGCCATCCTGAGTGCATTGGGTTCGGTGGACGGCGTCGCACTGACGCTGACCTACACCGAACGGCGACCTTGCGACCGAGTTTGCGTTCCTCGCCTGCACGACAATGCCAAGTTTCCCGACATGGGGGACGAGGACATTGTTGGGCCGATGGCTGTCTCCCCGGTGGCGGAGATTGCAGGTCCCTGCCGTCCCAAATCCTACAAGAAGCGCAACTTCTTCCGCTTCTTTCAAGATTTGATGGGTCGATCGTGAGCGATGCTCGATCCCCAGTCGGTCGGGCCAAGGGTCTTTCTCCCTTACCCCCTTCTCTTTTTTTGTGACGAATATTTCTGAGCGCTTCTGTTGCCTATGATATAATGACCTATAGACTATACCTGCAGCCCACGCGCAGTTACCTTGGACTGGGATTGCCTCGTCTTGGAGCACTGCGGCGGGCTTTGCAGCCTCACGACTTCACGTCTTTCTTTTTCTATGTTGCCTTTTGGCCTGCGTTGAATGATGACTCTTATGACTTTACGGCTTTGGTTTGCGACTACTGCTCTCGCACCAAGCCATGCCTTTCCTTCGTCCCACTCACTTCCGAGTCATCGTGTCCTGATCTTGCTTGACTCCTTGTGCTGGAGCCTGTCATGCCTCTGGCCGGGTTCGTGGCCCATTTCATTCCTTGTTTACCATTATACCCGTCGTTTTTGACATCTGTTCATATACCTTAGAATCAGTCAAAAGCGTTTATAGACTATCATTGCCTGCCTCGTTTTTTCAAAGCCTTCATCAAGCGCTAGTTTGTGTACATTTTAACCTTGTCATGCTTGTTGCACGTGGCTGCCACCGCGTCCTTTTACTTCAGTATCTGTCGACAGCCCGCGATTTGCCTAGATGGAAGCTCTTCCAGCGCAAAAATGATCTTGTAAATTTATCAGAGGTCATGATAAAACTGGCTTCGACCAACAATGAACCCCTTTCTCATTTCCGTCTGGACCCTTACATATATCTCCTGTGCTCCATGAATGTCATAGATGTGCCTCAATCTCGGGCCTCTTAATAGGCCCATCCGTCTGTCGTCTTTCCTAGGATCCTCGTGCCTAGGTATCAACCTTCCGTCCCTTCCATTCTCCACGTCCAGCCCTGGTGATGAACCAGGCACAATTTCCGCCTCATGCAAACCCCACTTAGATAATTGCAGGCTGGACCTCCAGGAGGTCAAGGATTCAAAATCCATTCAACTCTTTGCTTTGTCGGAAACAATGTTGAGCAACCACAATGGTAGATAATGACTCTGATCTATGTGTCCACTAGGTGACTGCCCAGGACATCCGGACATATAAGGTTGTCGTGGTGTGAGATGTCAGGTACATTATATGGATGAAATGAGGTATTGATATCAATTTTGGGTTTAGTTATATCCATCTTTTTTTTCTTTTTCTTTTTCTTTCGAATTGGTGGCGGCCTCGACCTACCTCGTCTACCAGGTCGAACTTAGTTGAAATGGGTTGAAAGCTTTGTCTCTAATATGTGATATACTAGTGATCGTGATGCATCATGACCTACCCTCTATGACTGGAGAGATGTTAGTCAATGATGGGGGAGTCTCGATCAGAATATGACGGCGTCCTAGCTCAAGTAGAATCTGGACATCGCCTGTGGGCTTTCTAGGTGTGGCTTCAGACTGTCTAGCTGGTGAGAAGTAAGTGATTAAAGAATAGAATTATAAATTAGTATTGGTTGTAATTGAAGGGCTGATGGGTGACCGGCATTGAAGCAGAAATTCTAGTCCAAAGAGCTACAAGCTGTTAGGAGACGATTTCAGATCAAGCGGGTTTGAGTTTCAGCTCTTTAAAGACCTTGTCGGCTTCCTCACGCAATTGCCCGATATCAAAGTAGACAATGGGTTTTGGGTCTTGAATAGCTTGTAGGGTACCCGAGAATATGTCGTCGAGAGTGACTCCAAGACGTTGGGCTTGGCCGTGAAGCAGCCTTGGAATAGGGTAAATATCCTGGGAGATATCAGACCAAGAGTAATAGGAAAAAGCCATCGAATATCATACGTATATGGTGGACATATCTCGGACTGCTCGTGAACAGGATGGCCATCCGAGCCTCGCCTCCAGAGATCCACTTTACCAGTCACTGTAAGACCATCCTTCTGTAGATACCAGTCGATCACAATCACGACCCGGATATGGCCGCCGCCTCCTTCAAGGAGAATGCGGACACTGTCCTTAAGCCTCGAAGTATCTTCTGACCATCCAATTTCAAAAGCAACCGGGGGAAGAAATCCTGAATCGGAGCCAAAGGGTCGAATGTAGATATCAGGCTCTTTTTGAGATTTCGAGAATGAAGACGTGGGTAGTTTCAAAGTAGTCCCAAAGCCAATCTTCAGACCTTTCCACTCCTCCTTGCTTATAATCCCCTCATCCTTCCAATCCACCACAGAATTGATGACCCATTTTTGAGCAATATCGTGTCCTTGAGTCGGCATTTTGAGACTCAATGTTTGAGCTTGAGAGTCCCAGGTTTTCCTGACAAGGTCAGTCTTGGAAGAGCTACCCCAAATCGTCGATTTATCATCAAGGGAAACCTATCCTCACCGTACCCGGAATCTTTCATCGATAGCTTGAAAAAGAGTGTCTGCCCACTCACGGCGTACGTCTGTGAAGATGTAGACCGTAATTCCGTGAAGGAAATCCGACGTTTGCTGCTGCCACTTTTCCAGTTCCAGGGTGATGAATTTCAGAGTCTCAGATATATTTGGGTACCTCTGCACTGAATTCACCCGAGTAGAGTCCCAATACGAGGACCGATTTTGGGATTTTCTTGGAGAGACCATGTCGTAGAGTGAGTTTGAGTGGCTCGCCGAAGCAAGTGGTATTCTGACGCTCGGCATGGCGAGGGAGAGAAGAGGGCTGGAAATGAGTATGGAGAGAGGTAAAAAGTAGTCAGGTTGAAGGAAGGAAGCTAGCGGCAAAAGGGGGAAGGAAAACGCGTTAATTTCTAGAATAGAGAATTGGAAATAGAAATGGCGTCGGTGATGTCAGCGTCGACTGTACGGGGTACCTGAGGGCTCATATCGTTTAGTCGGGATGAACTTCCAGAGGACAAGGTTGCTTGCGCCGTGGAATGAACCGATGGCTTCCAATAATTTGGGCATTTCAGTCCGGTCGTTCATCAAAATTTCAATTTGCAATTCTGCAATCCCAATAAACAGCTTTTTTGGGTACAATTCAGAGCTGTTGTCGTCACTGGTCACCGTATTTACTTTGTTGCCTCGTCGCGAAAGGACTGTATCAGCGAATTGTTTCTTTGAGAAGCGGTCCTTTTGTCTTTTCTCGGGTGGATTCCTCAGCTGCATCATGGTCAGGATTAAAAACATGGCCAGTCTTGCTACACCATTTCGGTGAGCAAAGAAAAACTGTCGACCGACGACTAAAAGAACCTCAGCAACAGACCAGAAGCAATCGATAGGAAGGGACGAGGGAAGGGAAGGACTAAAACTCGGCTGTGTGAGACCTTGAAATAGGGTAAAATAGCCTCAATTTGTACTCCGGTACTTAGACACTAGCTACTACCTACTGGTGGGTAAAATGATCTTTAGGGTCCTTATACCTAGACTGAGCACCGGAGAAGTATTCAAATATAGTAGATGGCTTTTGATCAACTGCATTGTCAGGGATGGACCAGAGAGCAGTCACCCATACATCGCGAGTGGCTCCAAAATAAATCTAGCGACAACAGACGAGTGATATTGTGACATGCTATATCCAGTACTGGCTCCACAGCTTCTTCTCATCCTCGGTTCCCCTGAATCGAAATTCCACGGGGGTGATATCCTCGAAGCCCTCGTCGAGCGCGGGTGCTTGATATCTGCGCGCATAATCTATAAAAGCGATCCCCGGGAGAGTCTGTCTCGATTCGGGGTTCTGGATGGGCGGAAGCAATACTAGCGTTAGTTGCTGTATGTTGATATCGCAATGGAGGAAGATAGCTATTAAAAAAAAGAAAACAATCTGCGCACGTACAAGTTCTTTATTGGAGGCTCGAGCGGCAGCATTATGCTTACAAAGCTCTGAAGATGCGAGGAAATGGACACATCGGATGGGAATATTAAATTCTTTCGCAAGAGCTACCCAGTAGGCTCGCACTTCTTGAGTGGCGTTTGTGTTGTCTGAATTGTCATGAAAATCAGTTCGTGATCCAATCGATGGGAACAGTAATCCTTCAAATTGCACAGTACAGCAACTTACCCACAGCGACGGACTTTCCGGCTTGGATTAGCTCCCGCGCGACTTTGAGACATTTCGGACGCTTGGAGAAAGAATCAGTGATCAGGTTTCCATTGATAAGACAAGGCAACACGAACCGATCCTAGGATATCCTGGTTGACTCTCTCGTAGCCAAGTGGTTCGAGGTTTTTCCAGAAATACGTAGATTTTCCAGCACCTGGACTACCACAGAAAATTACGAGTTCTTGCGGATGTGTGCGAGCAAAAGATACAGTTGCTGAAATGCCCTTGTCAGTCGTAGTCACCTGTGAGAGAGAGTTCGAGGAACCGGTCAACATGACCACGCACATTTTGCAGACGATTCTCCTTCTGACTCTGCCTCGATGAACGAGACCGGATTGAAGATTCCCGCGTCTTGGGGGGGCTCCTGGCCGAGGAAGAACTCTTCTGGTGTTTTGAAACCCATGCCAGCATTGACCGCAAATCCACTAGAGAGGATCAGTACCTTCATAAAAGGGTTCGTTCTATCGTTGAAGCATCAAACTAACCGATCAACGTTTGAATGGTCCTGAGGGCGTCCAGCGGCATCACCCACAAAGAAAGAATTTTCAAGATCTATACCCGACGCATCCAGATCGTAGTCATCTTGGAATTCCCGCCACATGCCCAATCGAGGTTTCCGATACTCGGTATTATCTGTGGCCGCGTACACACTGAGCGGAATGTCCAATTGGCCCATGACGGCGGTCAATTTTTCCTTGAAATTCGAGAGACTCTTGGATTCGCTCTTGCCGTTTTTGAGATCCTTTTGGATTTTGACCATCTTTTGATTTGAGAAGATCACCACTTGGTAGCTATGACCGACGGGATGCAAATTTCCAGCCATCAGTACGGTTCACATGCCCAGGCAGATCGAGAAGACATTACCCCTTCGCATCGAGTTCCTTGAGCTTTTCGGGCACTCCCGGCTCCCACCATTGCCAATCCTTTGGATTTTTCGCAAATGGGCCTCCAGATTGTGTTTTGATCAACGTTGAGTCCTGACATCTTTGGGATTAGCTGAATTGTATCTCATCGCCATCCTCTGGTCCACATTGGTCCCATCTCAGTCATATATAGACGAGGCCATAACTGACCAGGTCGAAGGATGCGACTTTTCGCGCCTGCTCGGCGACAGCCTGCGCAACGCTTTTCTCGGGGACATATTTCCCAATGACCAGGCTGGTGCCTATCACTCGCCAAGTAATTGGCTGGGGCTTTTTCTGTGAGGCTGGAGTGAAGAAGTTTGCTACCGTTTTCTCTATAGATGCATCAGTGACGGCATGCGTCTGTCATTTCATCATAGCGATCAACTTACTGGTGACGGTTGTGACTTTTCGCCGAAGTGGAGGTGGGGAGATTGACCGAGTGGGGGAAGCAGGCCGCTTTGCTACCCCTTCGGACATTCTGATAGCTCTGACGAGAGAAATCGTATTGTATGCTGTGTATAATTTGCTAAGAAAGGGATTTGCTAAACTGATGGTTGGAGCTCTGGGGTGGTGAGGCTGGTGCTGTACCGCCGAATCCAGTGATCTTTTTAGAGCCCCATTTTCAGACGCGCCAGACCGCGCCGGAGGTTGCACGAAGTCACATGTTCCATCATTGCCTAATCAGGCCGGCTACCTCAGCTACGTATCGATCTACTGGAAGAAGGGTGGCTGATCACGCAAGACAGATAGAGCTAGCTACTTGAACCAGATTGCAGAGAATTTTGCATTTTGAATTTAGTTTTTGATTTTATTTTCCCCAAATGGTGCGCTAAATGCAGAATAAAACCTGCTCGCTGTGACAAGTTTGCGGGCAAATTCCACTTCAGGCTGGGATGAATGGAGGCTGCCTCTCCGGGTATCCATGACAGCCGACACGCAGACTTCTCTTTGTGTCGAAGAGGAACGTCAAGTACAGGCAAGATACCAAGATGGTTCACTTGGCCCGCGTGTCCAAGGACAGGCGATCCGCTGGTTCCAGCCGCACTGCCGACTTGAGCTGTTCCCGCAACCCAAGCAAGTGCTGAGATGCCATCTTCATGGTCTCCTGGTTGCTCCCATCCTGAACAGTGATAGAGGCTTGGAGGACATAGCTGCCCGTCTTTTCCAACGGTGCCATCTCCTTCAATCCGGGCAGGGTTCGCCGGGGCTCCCGAGGCTCCCTCTCTCCTGTTGGGTAGTGCAGGATGCGATGCAGGAAAATCACGATGTCATTGTGGATGAAGACATCGCCCTCAACGAGGTACTCGGTCACGAATCTGTCAGAATGATGTTTAGCTTCCGTACTCTCTAGATAGTTGAGTCGGCGTCCAAATCCACTTACCCGTATCCCCATGCATTCATCGATGGTTCGACGTTTCCGCGAGGCAGGGCGGCACTAGCCATCAACCGCGTTGTGACGGCCGAACGCGTCGCAGCTTCGGGGATGTCTCTGAACTCCAGCTTCCATGGCTGCTGGTCAAAGTCATATCCAGTGGCAGCTGTGTCAGAGGTTGACGGTCCCGCAGGAGGTGGTCCCGAGTCCTCCATCCCGGCCATCTGCGTGTCGCGATCCGACTCTGACGAGGGCATGTTGACTGGTGCGGCCGCGAAATCCTTCTCCAAGACGGGACCCACGACCTGCGTGTAGAACATGCCCCCGTTGAGCATCTTGTTCACCCGTTGGAGATCAGCTGCATTGGCCTGCTGCAGATCTTGGCTGCCACCCACACGGCCAGTGATCACGCCGGGCTTGCGAAAGGCCTTGAAGATGAGCCGACGCTCCAGCGCGTGGCGAGGTTGCATGGCCGTCAGGCCCGCCAGCTGCTGCAAGAGCTCATGATGCTGGTGGACCGGGACCGAGGCGAAGAGCAGGAGCTCGTGCATATTTCTTTTATTATCGTCTTATTTGGGGAAGCTCCACGGATGGGGTCAAGCACCGGGTACCACACGCACCAGCCCTAACGAGCTGCGCTTGGAGAATAATCTGAGGATGGGGAAGGGGACGGCGGGTAAATCCGGGATGAGTTCAGTCAGGGCCCAAGCTTTCCCATGTGGCGTGGTCTCCACCGCTTATCACCTTATCAGGAGGAGATCAGGTAATGAGTCTGTCGGCAATTGAGTAATGTGAATCTTCCACTGCACCCGTGCACCAAGCCACCTGGAGCCACCAGTAGACTCGTCCAGATGGAAAGGTACCTGCTCAACTCACATTTAACCGCTGGGAGAGCGTGCCTGCAATCAGGTTATGCTCAGGCAGTGCTCAGTGGCTCACCCTTCACGCCTTCTGACGCCTCCTCGGCCTCCTTGGTTGTCTGACGGGCTCTCACCTAGTAGTCCTACACATCGGTACAGAGACAAGGAATCATGACCCGTTCTCATTTCTCCGCGGTGAAAATCTCGGCCGAGCGATCTTCATCTCACCTTCCCCTCATAGGTGATCTGCCAGATGATGATGAATGAGGAACTTTCCAGATGCTGTGTGTCTTTCCTAGAGTATCCGCTGTCCAAGCACATACACGACAGATCTATCTGTAGGTACCTCTCTCTCTCTCCGATACTGCGCACGAGACCAAAGGCGTCATCCTCTCATCCTTTCACCAAGTATTTGAACCAATCAGCTGAGATTTCCACTCATGCTACAAATTACAAGAACATCTTGCTGCCGCGTTAGTAGAAACCTTTGAGTAGGACTAGGCACAGCTTTCGCAGAACTTTCCCCGTGTGGGGAAAGGATGTTTGGCGAAGAAACCCATCCTGCACGCCCCGTCCTGGCCCAGTGCCGAAGACGTGGCTGATTGGTCCTGCACCCCGGCCGCCGGGGTATCGGAGATCATCCCGGAGTTTGGGGTGACGGTTCACTGCGAACTGAGTGGAAAAAAGTACAGCACGGTCTGGGCTGGGCCTCCTTCACCGGAGATGCAGAAACAGACAAGGAGATGGTACGGAAAAAGTGGTGCAAAAGGGTGATGAAGTAGTCTATTGAGGAAATATCATATCAATGATTGAGTGTACCTGGCAGGTTGATGCAAAGACGACAGTCCTTTTTGCCGGCGAATGTGCGGGAGTGTGTAGTTTGTGTAGTGAACAGCAGTCATATGTACTCATCGACCCATCGATGTCTTCATTAAAGCAATAAGAAACTCCAGGCAATATTCATAAGTCCAAGGCAGTACATGCGAAGCAATTTTTCTTGGTCTGGGATTGGTCAGAGTGACCTGGTTGGAAATAAAATAAAATGTGCGGGGAAGAAGAAAGAGGAGAGATGGGGGAAGTGAGGAGACACGTGGATGAGGAGATGAGGGGGATCAGTCCATGAGGAGACACCAAGGCAGCACTTCTGACAACTTTGACACACTACAGGACTCACCAACAGGGCGGCAACGGGCGTATGCAGTCGTCTTGACATCTATGTCGGGGTGCCATTGAGAGCACAGTCAAAATACCTATCCCCGGAGACGCGTGTCGCGGTCGACTCTATCTAGTACATACACACACAGAGCAGCAGGAACAAGGGAACCATTTAACACGATCTGCATAGCCCCCACCCCCACCCGGAAGTCGTTGACCAGCACTGATGCCATGGTGCGATTGATCTTCCTGGCTTCAGGAGCATGGTTCTATCTGCTAATGATGGCGTGACGAGGGACTTATTCAGCGAGAAGGATGTTCATAGGTGACCAGTCCGTCCTCTCTCACTCTCTCCCTCACGTCATGTGCTATACGAGTAGGTCGACGAGTCAACCGAGAGCCCATCATCATTCTGTATTCAGATCAAAATCTCCATTAGTCGGCGTCAGTCCGGTCTTGATTCCGGGTTCATCGTCCCGGATCACACCATCTCATCGAGACTTTCCTCCTCGACCGTTTGTGGTACCACCCCACGTGATCAGCAGGGTTCCTCCGTCAGCGTCCCTTTGGACTGTGTGCAGAGAAGGCTCTCTACTCGAAATGTGTTTCAAGATCATGCAACCAAGGTACAGGACCGATGTGCATCTGCAAGGTTCCAAGTGGAACGACTGAAGACCAAATCATACCCCCCATTCCGGCGGCTGCTCGGGTCCGAACGGGTTAGGCCCGAACCAGCCTAGTCCCGAGTGTCGCTCCCCCAAGTTCAGGCAATTGTTGCCTGACTGGGTTTAGTGGCGTAGTCGCTGAGTTCACCAGACCCCCCGCCTGCAGGCGCCTCGAGGTGACTGGCCAAGCAGTCGTCCAGTTGCCCCCCCCTCGGCGCCGTGTCCACTGTCCGCCGTCCGCTGTCCGCCCGCAGCCCACTCCGAAGTCCGCGGGACTTGGTGGATTACCTGATCAACCACCCGAACGACTCGGAGCCTGAAGGTTGATCCTGCAGACTCGTCTACGCGTCTGCTCTTCCATATTTCTCTTCCCACCCCCCTCCTTCGTCTCTCCTCCCATTCCTCTCCACTATCAACGACAACCTTTTCTTTCCGTCTGCTCCTTCACGGTCTGCAGCCAACTCGAATTCATTTGCCAAGTGTGAAGTCAATTTCTCTCCCTTCAATTCCTCTTTCAGTGCACGCCCTGTTTGCTACTGGGTCGGTTCGGATACTTCCGGGCCCGTTGGATTTCGCACACCACACTCGTCCTCCGTGACCCTCGATCAGCCAGTCCCCTCCACCAAAAAAACCAGTCTCTTCATCTTTTGACATTCCATCCCCGTCTCTACATTCTCCGACAAGATGCGTGCCTCCATGACTCTCTTCAACGCCGCCCGGACTCCTCTCATCCGCTTCGTGGGCAAGCGATCCGTCCCTAGTACGTGAAATTTCCCTACCGATGCGACGCTCCGGGCCCCAGGACTTTTTTGGACCTCACCGTACTTGGTCTACCTTGGACTCAATGCTGACAAAGCCTGGCAATTCTTTAGAGTCCGTCGACCACACCCCTCGTGTGCACCCGGCTTCCCCTACTGGAGCTCTGCCGGACTCTTTCGCTACATACCGCGCTAAGGCTCAGCAGCACGGCCCCCTCGGCCGCGCTCAGTTTAGCGGTCGCGTAGGCGCTCAGCCCGGTGCCGCCCTGGGCCCTGTCGCGCCCAAGGCGGGTGAGTTTTTCGATCGTGCGGAGCTGCCCGCTCGCTTCGGCCGCCTGCCGTGGACCGCTGCCGAGATCGAGGCGATCGAGACCGGCGGTGCGAGCATGTACGCTTAAAGACACCCCCTGAGGGGAGCGATGCTCGTCGCGGCGTTTCTCTATATATTCGCATTGATGTGACGCATGCCATGAGCGATGGAGCACGACTCTTTTTCTTTTCTCCTTCTCATTGACGCTATGAGGTGTTTGGGCTCCTCGCCCAACACTCGATCGCGGTTCTCAATCAAAACAGAGCCAGATCCAGTCGAGTCGGGCGGTGGGTGCGCGGGAGCACATTCACCATCTCCGACAGACTGGAGCAGGTTTCCTGTGCGCTCTTCACCCGGTTGACCACCCATCCGCACGAGGGCTGGATCACGTCCGGCATCGAGAACCAAAGCGCTCGTGCAACGGCAAATGAGTCTCATTTCTGGTTGATCATTGTCATACCCCCTTCCCTTCGATCCATTTTTGATCTTTTATTCCCCATTTCGGCGCTGGTGGTGATTTTTGGGCGCTGCTGGTCTTCTTCGCTAGCGCAAAAGCAGTCGTGAACATTTTCTTTTTCTTCCTTGTGCAGTTCATATTCGGTTTCCCATTGACCCTGGAGAGCCGGGAAATGATGTGAACATAAGGTCTGGATACCAATGCCTGCCTTTTTCTTTCTTGTTTCTTGATGCCTCACACAGTGTATACAGCTCTGTGAGCTGATTGTTTGATTAGCACATGAAACTATTCTCTGATCAGAACTTCAATCCCCCACGTAAAATTTCCATCTTCATCGGCGCAGTCGGCGCTGCTTGTTGAATTCGTAGCGCCTCGAAGCAACGTGGTCTTCCCCGCACGTGCCCTGTCGGTACTCCGACCTCGACTCGACCAACCTCGAACCACACCAGTAACCAATCTTCCCGTCACACTCCATTCACGCCATGAGGGTATCGGACATTGAGCCAACGTCAAGGCTGGTGATCTCCGAATCCGATGAAGCTGACACTGATCTTGTGTCGTACATTTTTTCGGAAAATAATGCATTCAAGTCGCAGCCCTTGACAAATGAAAGGGTGGATATTGAAGTAAGCCTGTCTCTTTGTCTCCCTGTCTGTTGATCCGATTGCGACTCGATCCCGACAGACGGTATCTTCTTCATCGTTTTGTTCATCTTCACGAAGATTGATGCGAGCAATGTCAATGCATCCTACTGCACACCTTGTCACAGACTTTGAACTGGTCGGTCTTCTTCGAGGCCCTGCTCACCGTATGTCTGTGGGCATAGAGACGGACACACAACCCGCCTCGGTGGTCTTCACGGCCTCTCATTGCCTATCTTCGTGATGTTTTTCTCCCATCGGGATATCCACAGAGCGTGAGCGACGATTACCTACCGTAAGTGTGGTTCATTGTACATTTCCATCTTGCCAGATGGCCTCAACCCCAATTCTTTTTGCTTATACATTGTGAAAGGTACCAAGTATTTGTGAGTTTCATGACGGAAAGAGTGGTGCAATCTGAGTACACAAGAAAATTCCAAGGCAGCAATTGACCTTGAACGATAAGGACTCCCTTCAAGCATTCTGCAGCTCAATAGCTGGTCTCCTCTCCTCTCGAGCAGTGTTACAAGGTACATTACGCGTAACCACTCATCTCCTTTGGGTTGCTATAGATTGATTTCGCTTGCTCCTTTCCAGCCCAACACTAATCACACCAACTCAATGCTCAGGGGTCGGTGTCGGTAACGCAGACGCTTCCCCAACTTCGGCCTTGCTCCTCCACATCCTGCAAGATACGTCGGGGCGCGTTGCAACCATTCTCTTCGCCCACCGTGTCGGCACGGCCCTCGAGCCAGAATGCAAAACCTATCGACTCGCTGCAGATGTGTTTAACGACCTCGCCATGATCCTGGACTGTCTATCGCCCATGGTCCCGGCCGGTGTCATGCGTGTGTCTATCCTCAGTGCAGCAGGCGTTCTACGTGCACTTTGCGGTGTTGCAGGGGGCAGCTCCAAGGCTAGTCTGAGCGCGCATTTTGCCAAGTGGGGGAATCTCGCGGAACTCAATGCGGTATGATTCTTTGATGGTGGCTCAGTGCACATTGGCTATCATGAAAATAAAAGGTTGGACAAATTCTGACACCGAAAGCAGAAAGACTCGTCTCAGGAGACTGTCATCTCGTTGATAGGCATGCTGGTAAGTAGACTTCTTGCTCTAGGATCTACACAGTCTCCTGTTTTTCCCCCTCTCGCTTGACCACCATGTGAGATCAAGACTAATGCACTCTCTGATGCCACTCACCTAGGTCGGCTTCGTGGTCGTCTCACACGTCACAGGATTCACCACCACCTGGATAGCTCTACTGAGTCTCCTCGCGCTGCATCTCAGCATGAACTACGCCGCTGTCCGATCCGTACAAATGACTAGTCTCAACCGACAACGAGCAAACATCGTTTTCTCCGCACTTTTCGATTCGGATCCCAATCTGAGCCAATCGCTAGATGAACGGCGCTCTTTGGGAAGTGACTCGGACAAGACGACTATCCAGAGAAACTCCGAATCTACCAGCACCTCTCCACGTCCATCCCAGCTATCACCACCACCACCTTTACCGCACAAGATCCTCACACCTGCACAAGTGGCCTCGCAAGAACGCATCTTCCCCCATGCAAACGCGCTTACATGGACATCCTCTCTTCCCACCGGGAACCAAATCACTAAGCTAGGAAGTGCAGAAATTGGCATTTCTCTCGCAACCGTCTTGAAACATGCCAACGGGTACGTCCCAGCGACTCCCATCTCGCCCTCCATCAACATCAACCAGAAAGCAAGCACCGCCTTTTACAGCGCCATCCCCATGACACCATTATGCAATCTGTTCGCAGACGAAAAGTACCTCCTTTTCCTCCACCCTGGCTCACGGTGGTATCGAGACTCGTCCCCCAAGTGGCATGCCTCGATTCTTCTGAAAAAGGACTGCGCCGTGACAGATCAGCTCAAGGGTTGGGCGCATGCACTCCTCGCAGCTCGAGTCTTGCACATGGGTTTTGATCCGGATGCTTCTTCGCTTGTGAAGGAAGTTTCAAACCAGACGGGCTCTCTGTCCGGAGTGGAGATCCGGGAAAAGATTCTTCGCTGTGTGGCGGATACATTGACGGTTCTGAACGAGGGTGATCGATTTGAAGGGTATATGGCTGCGTTGCGGGCAAATGGTTGGGAGCTGGATGTGGGAGCTTTAGAGACCAAAGGTGGGAAGAGGTTGATCTTGGATTGAACGAGGTTACAATGATAGAGTCGAGGATGATTGCAATGTCTGGCCGCCCTTGGAATACATTGTCCGTTGTTTTGAAAGTAGGTCACGGGCGCGAAGAGCCCGAGAAATGGATGAGGTATGGAGGACTTTCCTTTGGTTGTACACGTGTAGCCCATTGTCGATGGCTCAGAGTGCTTCTTTGGAGATAATCATCTTGACAAACCTATGTGGTCTTGGCTGTGTCGACATGAATCAAGACTTCTACCTGGTCCCGATGGCCTTGTATATCAACCAAGGCTCAATTCAATGACTGGACGACATTACGGAAAATATTCTGGAAGCATGTAGATCGGGGTATCAAGTCTAATTTGTATATGATCCAAAAAAGAGATCGCAAGCATCATCCTATCGTAGCAATTAATCGACACATTTCATCATGCAAAGATCGCAGAAAATGTGGCTGAACAGGCAGCAGATGATTCGAGGGTGGGAAAAATATGGGAGATTGAGGTCAACAAAGACAAAACGCGCCGTCGTCAGCCAGATTTTCTGGAGGAAACTTCATCCAAGCTTCTATATGTGAAAAAAAAATGAGATCAAAGTTTGTGACATGAATTGTGGGGTGGTTGTCTTTCCGTTGGCCTTGGACACATGACTTGTAGCCGCGGGCGGTGATAAACGCTCGAGTGACAAGAGAGCGACGAGGACCAACAAAAAGAATGCATCGGGTGGGCAGAACTCGCTAGGAGAACTGGTAAATGCTGATGGCAAAATAGCAAGACATCGAGAAGATGTGGAATGGGAAAAGCAAGACAGAAAAAATAAACGCCGGGTTCATATGCTTTCGATGCATCATGCTCTCATACACCGCCAATGAACGCTAACAGAATAGAGTCGAGCCAAGTCGTGTGAGATGCGTTTCATGTAAGGTGCGAGGGGACGGGGTGGTAGATGATTTTGCAGGGGACATTTCATGCGAGGTTGAGGATCGATGAGGTGAGTTGATCAGGAGAAAGTGGATATCGATCAAGAATGGTTCAGGTGATGATGGTGGTGGTAGTCGTGTCGTGTTGTGAGAGGACATGTATAATCAGATGTGAAGGATGAAAGGAAGCTTTTTTAGTCGTCCATGCCCAAGATCTTTGGGTCGCGCGAGTTGCCATTACTCCCTCCGGAGCGTTTCTTGAACCCCAGTCTCAGACCCATCTTCTTCCAAGGATTCTCGGTACGATATTTGGGGCTTTGGATGGGGAGATGAGGCTCGCTGGCGGGGGGCGTTGTCGGAGGGGTCATCGGTTCCTCGATGGTCGGACTTGACTGGGAGGTCGAATCGTCTGTGAGCGGTGGAGTGCCCGAATCTCCAGAGGGACTCAGCAAAGCACCCGACGCCCGTTTTCCCAACCCATGCATGGCACCAAACGTGCTACTTGAGCGACCCGTAGTTGTGGACAGGTCCTTGGAGGAAGACTGGGGGGAGAGACGTTTGGTTCGGGAGCGGAAGTACTTCATGGAGTGATCGTCACAAGACATGCTCGACAGATCCATGACGTCGTCAGGGCTGATCGGGGAGTCGGCCTGGGCCTCCACGGACGGCGAGACTGCCTGACTGTTCAGAAAGGGCAAGAAGATCGATTCCTCCATCAAATCATGTATCCGCTTGACCGCCGAGTCGAGGGTTTCGGGGATCGGCGGGACGGTGACATCGCCGTATCGAAGCAGGGCATCCCGAACTTCACTTGACAGATTCACTTCCCGAGGCGCTCCAGGGAGAATGTACGCCGTCATTAATCGCTGCCAGAGCATAAGCAGATGTTGTGATTCACGAGTGTCGGGGTCGGTCAAAGCGTCGGGGCTGGTACGGGACGAGAGGGTATGGTAGGTCTCTCGGTAGCGGCTCGCCTCCATGGTGAATTCGAGGGTTTCAAGACAGTGGTTTTGGGACAGATACGCCATAAAGGCCGATAACGTGTAGGGCGGGGCGGCAGTGTTGGCCAGTACTTCCTTCAAGGTCGGACGCATGGGACAAAAGGCTCCCGCCGAGACGGCCAGGCTGACCGGTCGGGAGCCAGACGATTCCATGTCCTCGTCGGAGTCACTGTCCGACGAGGTAGGAGAGAGTTCAGGTGTGGTGGATGGGGAGAAGTTCCAAAAGAAGGCAGGAGCGAGAGACTTCTTTTTGAGCATCGCGTTGATTGTTCGGCGAGCACCGTTGAACTGGAAACGTTTTCTCACCAAACCGTTCCGTGGTGCTGGGCGAGGCTCCAGATTGGGCCAGTTCGAAGAGGAACAACGTTATTGGTGAGTGAGACGTTGGACAGTGTGGGATCTCATGGGAGAGTTGAGAGGTCGACAACCGCCCGGAGAGCGAGAGGGAGAGAGAGACGGAGGGAGAGCGTGAGCTGAGAATTCGAGGGTGATTTCGCTTGAGCGGGTTGAGTATATGGAAGGCGGATGTCAAAGGCTGACAGGTGAATGGGAGGTGAAGTCAGGAATGTTGTGAAAAAGGTTGTGAGAGAGTGTAAGAAAGGGAAGAAACAACAGTCCAGGTTGGAAGAGTGGAAGTGGAGTAGAGAGTCAAGAGGGAGGGAATGATGGAATCGATATAGTCAGGTCGTCGTCAGGATCAGACACAGAGGGTACTCTTTACGGCCGCGAAGGTGGACCAGTCAGAGGGGTGGAATGGATACCCAGTCATCCAAGACAGGAAAAGGGAGGAAAGCGGGAGGGGGCCGACTGTACACCAGGAATGAAAAATGATGAAAATCAGATTTTTCATTAAAAAAAGAAAAAAGAAAAAAATAGGAAAAAGGAATTTGGGGAGAGAAAAAGAAAAGAAATGGAATCAAAAAAGAAAATACAAGAAAAAAAAGAAGAAGTGGAGCAGTGAGCCCACATGAGAGGAGGCTGGCCCACTTTGGCGGGAGGAGTTCTGGAATAATTCGTCGATCGACCGACGTCGAAGTTTCGATCTTTCTGCTGCTTTTTTTTTTCACGGGGAGGGGGGAGATTCCTTCTCTCTTTTGGTTTCTGTCTTGAAATTGTCACGTGTATGTAACATTGGGAGGTCCTCTGGTTTCTCACAGTTTACGTACGCGCCCCCC
>JAMAHA010000021.1:198603-371274 GCA_023626555.1 Penicillium sp. PF2412A | reverse complement strand
GAGAGAGAGAGAGAGAGAGAGAGAGAGAGAGGGAGGGAGAGAAAGAGGGAGGGAGGGAGGGAGGGGGAGAAATGAATCAACTGTCCGACAATATCGCAGCCCATTACACCACGGGACTGGTGCCACTCATGCTCGGGAATAGCATAACATCGGAAACCCGGCCCAGAATGTTTCGCATATTCCAGTCTTCGGCCTGAACGGTGGGCATCGGTCGACTACCTGGAGCTGCAAGATGCGGTGGCCCCGAAGTGTGGTCGGTCATGGGTGGCGAAGGCAGGATGATATTTGGATATGCCTTTGGTCGGGGCTCGGGCATCGCGAGGGTCGCGGTTCGATTGCGGAGAGCGACGCGAATTTCCCGGAGCGCTCGCAGTGAGGATGAGAGGTGTTTGGCCGAGTCGGTGCGATCGTTGTGTTTGGCTTCCCCATCGGCGAAGACATGATCGGCCAGCACTTTCTCCAGGCCGTCGATGAGAGCCCAGGTCCGAGGGCTGTCGTCATTCGTCACCAATAGAAAGGCCGACGCGATTGACCGTTGCAGACTGATCCACGATCGAGAGCAATGGGAGTTGATCTCATGCAGTTCCACAAACGCCTCGATCGTGCTCGCCAGACTATTCAGGCACTCTTCGCGGATCCAGGCTCGGCGAGCCTCGTCAAGGTGAGCATGTCGGTCCAAGGACACTCGCGTGACGACGGACAGCAGATAGGAGGAGTGTAACCGTAACTCGGTGCGCTCGATGTGCTCGGCAAGGGACCGGCATTGATCCTTGTGTCGCAAATGTGGGGAGGCTTCCGCCAGCGTGCGGTGGATGCGCTGCTTGTACTCGCGGATATCATGGGGTCGGGGCTCCTGATGACCAGGATACATGCGGGACTTGAGCAGCTCCAGCGCCAGCGAGACCACCCGACAAAGGGTCTCGAAGTAGGGCCGATGCCCGGGCATGGATTTTCGATCAAAGGGTATCTCAGGCTGGCTGACCATGGTGATGGAGGGTCGGTCGTATGCGAGGGAGAAGTGGCTATTTTGAAATGCCATGGTCCACCTGAGAGAGAATGTCAGCACATTGCATGGAAGTACTAGGCGCGCAGCGGCAAGGACACACTAACCATGTGCGTCTTCGGGTGGCCTGCTCCTCTATCGTGAACCCACTTGATTCTACGTGCAGGCCGAGCACCAGGCACATTCTCTCCGTCATGCCTATCCACCACTTGATTAGCCAAAGTCAAGAACGGGTACACGATGATGCCGGTATTTGGGAGGGAGGGGGGCAGCCTACCGAGCAATGTATAGGAGGCTCCCGCGTTCATGTTATACGAGAGCACATTGCTGATAATGAGCAGTACCTGAATCACCTCGACCGTCGGTTGGGAGACGTAGTTCAACATCCGCAGGCACTGATATGCACAGGAGACTAGAGAGCTTGTCAGCGCTTTGCATTGTTGATCCCTTGTGACCCCTTCCGCGCCATTGACCACTTACTATACACCCACGAAGTCAATTCGCGGTCCGCACTTGGCAGATCCGACAACTGGCAGCCCGAGGCAAGCACCGCAAAAAGCAAGCTCAGAACATGCAGTTCCATGCCAAATGGCTTGACTAGCCCATCGGCGTCCGGCTTATAGACCCCTCCGGCCCGTTGTCTCCCTTCCAGCAACAGGCTCGCCTTGCGATTCAGCGCATCGAGGTCCGGGAGGACAGGGTACAAAACCGCACCAATATCTCGATAAAAACTTAGAAACCTGTCCAGAGCGCAAGAAGAAAATAACATCACGTCATTAGCCAGATCCGGTCGTCAAGATGCCACCAGGCCATTTTCACACCCCTACCGAACCGTGACCACGTACCTGAGACATTGTTCGTCATCTGGGAGCACGCCGCATACGCCGGCAATGTTGAAGGTAAACGGATCCGAGGACCACAGGTCCACAAAGGGATACGCCATGGCCTCATTGCCCAGTGCCAGGTCCGCCAACAGATCCTCCGGGGGTAGCGCCTGCGCCATGTGCTCCGAGCCTTTGGATTTGTCCAGGATATCTACGAGCGCGGATCGGGACCCGAGATGCACGGCACCCGTCCTCATCACGTTAGACCCATAGACGCCTTCCGACCTGATCGAATCCTTCCGCTCGGACGGCGTTGTCGTGGCCGTCTCCGCGGTGAAATCGGGCTTCCTCCGCGCCGAGTGGGTTCTAAAGATTGTGTGCAGGCTGCCCATAATCTCTTCCATGGCGGCCATCTTCATATTGATCTCATCCCACTCCTCCTGTGAGATGTCGATCATCTCTGGTAGATCCGGGTCATCGCTCGGAGACACGGATCGCTCGGGAGCGTAAGGATCATCCCGCACATGTGGGACCGATTGTGAGAGAGGGGCAGGACCATCGTAGGCCGGCGAAATGCCAAAGGAGGCGTAGAGAGGCTGTAGCGGGGTGGCCGAGGCGGTGCTGGCTGTCGCGGGGGCGGATGGTCGCGTCGGCGGTGGCCGACCATAGGTACATGCGAAGTTGCGCTTGAGGCAATTGCTGCAGGGAATATTGCGATCGCAGCGGACCTTGCTGGCGCGGCACGGCAGACAAGTTTTGCAATCGCGCGGGCGGCGGCGACGGATGGGGTACGTCGGCATGGTTCAGAGTCCCGCGGCGTAGAGCGAGTGAGGTGGACTTGCTTGCCTGCGGCGAGCGGAATCTCGTCGAGAGCGCCGCATAGGCAGGTTGCAGATGGATGCAGATCCCGTTGGGCGAGAGATGATCGAAACAGAAGCAGACCCAGAACTTGAGGACAAAGGGGCAGGAAAGAGGAGGACAAGGAGGAGGAGGAAAACGAGGAAAGAGAGGCGGCGACGGGCCGAATGAGATGGCTCTTTGGGTCTCTTGCGGCGAGTGACGGCGGTCCGAAGCTATTGCGCACCCAGTTTTGCGGGGAGAGAAGGAATCGCGTGAGGGGAGAGGTTACGCTCGATCTGATTCGTACATGCACGATCACAGAAAATGGGTGATAGCCGCCATGGGCGTCGGACTATGAGCTGTTGAGGGTCCACGAAGATGCCACAGTGGGATCTGTCACTTTCTGAAATTAAATTCCCCGAGAGAAAGTCAAAGTTAAACGAACGCAATCGGCTTGCCCAGGGCTGCGCAAAGATGGCAGTGGTCAGTCGGTGGAGAGTGGGGGGAGATGCACGGTCGGAAGTCAGATTGGGCGGCAGATCGAGGCCTAGTCCCAAGGTGTCCAAGGTGTTCAAGGCGTCGAGAGACTCTCGGGGTTGAGAACAGGAAGAATCGCGACGAGTGGGATCGACGGGACGATTATTCTTTGCAGGCGCGGAGTGTAGGTTGCAGCCCGGTGCAGAATCCACTGGAACGGAATCCACTCCAAGAGATGCCGAGCTTGAGCAACCGGGTGGTGCTCACTGTGGCTAGAGACGTATCCAGGTTGATTGTTTACCCATAGCCAAGAATCAGAGTGCTTTAAAAATCTGACATCAATGTCCATCGAGGGTACGAGCTGGAACTTCTTCGTAAGGCGCAAATGGCACAAATGAATGATCTCAGCGCTTGAAAGTGTGCTGGTCCAGATCGAGAGCTGCCTTCCTTGGTTCAACGCCCGTCAAGTGCACCGCCTCCCCGAAACGGACATCCGACCGTGGCACCGGTTAATTGCTATGCTAAGCGATGAGGATACTCTATCGATGACGGAGGGGGGCCAATGGTGAGAGATAGCTGCGCTATACGTACAGCAAGTGGAATGAAACTCCTTGAGAGTCATTTTGGTCATTTCTTCGTGTTGGAATAGGGAGAGCATGTGCAGAACTCTCGACATGGGTTCAATAGTGTTTGGGGTTGACATTCGGTCAATCCTCCACGCTGCCGATATGCGACATGCGCATCTCCCAATCTGGATCCGAGAGATTATCCGGTCTCTCGGGGATCTGAAACCGGGCCCGGAATGCCTGCCTAGCGCATGGACCAGTTCCAGTAACCATCTGTCCGGGACCTCTCTTTGCCAATCAAGTGCAAGCACCAAAGATGCCCCGAACAGGATCGAGAGGTGGATTGGCTTACGGGAGCTGCGCGTTCCCATCGACTTTCTTCAGCTTGCAGACGCGGGCAAACGGTGGTGTGGATGTGTTATTGTGGTCAAGGTTCCTAGTATACAAAGTTTGGAATCCAGTGCTGTTGTTGGGGTAGCTTGGTGAGACCAGCCTACGACGAGCCGCTACTGCGGTCCCAGATGCCATCGTCCCACCGCGTCAGGTCACTCCCGACAAGACTGGTCGAGTAATCATACTGGATCGAGGGGCAAGACCCCGCGTCATTTCAAAAATCTCGTCTCCGTGGAGGAGCATCAAGGTTCATTATCCAACCTTTGTCTTCATGTCAAAGCTTGGTTGATGGCGGCCGCCTCCGGGCGGATGAGCCCGCGCACAAGGGACGGAAGAAGATGCGAAAGGTTCAATGACCTGGTTGAAGAGCTATATCCCCGTGACTCTATGTATTGGATCCCAGTTTCACAACCCTGATCACGACAGATCCTGTGTTCATTATCATCGCCCATATATCATGACCTCATGCCGAATGCGTCGGGGTGGGTTGTTTTCTCTCCGAAATCTGCGGGACAATCCACCAGTCGTGCCAGCGCGCCTTGGAGCCAATCTCGGGGATGGTCACGTCCAGGTTGACACGCTGTGGCTCCGACGGCGACGAGGCTGACCTCGTGAGCGCTTTCTTGACCGTCTCAATAGCAATGCTCGTTCCAATACAAGCTCGCATCGTATCCTTGATTTCACGGCGCCAATCATCTTCAATGGCAATGGGAGCTGGAGTCGCTGATGACGACGGCATGCTGTGGTCACTGAAGGCTCCGTTGGCGAGGGTCGCCTCCCATGCCTTGCGAGCCTCGGTGATGGCCTTGGAAGCCCGGTCCAGAACGGTGGCGTCCGAATCACCATCCAAGGCGGCCTCGCGCTGGAACTCTTCATAAGGGACCAGCTCCGGCAAGGAAATAGGAAGGAAGGGCTTCATGCGGAGCTCGTAGCGAAGTCGGTCGCTGGAATATGCCTTGGAGCCAGCCGCACGGGGCAGAACCTGGTGACGAGCCAACAGAACATAGAGGGCGTGAAGGGCGATCGCAAACGCGTCAATCGCAATAATGTGGGTTGTGAGCCGTTCGAGATACAAGAACGAGCGATGGTACGCGGCGGAACTTTGTGCATGGCTGCCACCACTCACCAGATCGCGTTTGCGGGCGGCCACGGTGAATGTGCGAATACGGTCGAGATGGCCAAGATGCGTCGAGCACAGATGTGAAAGATACCAGTAGATGCCGGGAAGTTCTTCCGGGGCATAGATAGAAAGCTCGAATCCCATGTGGAGAATGAGACGAAGCTGAAGCAGCTTCTGGTGATAAGCCCAGCTGCTGAGGGGATAGGAGAACGTAGAGTCTCCACCCTGAACTTGCAATGCGGGTTCCGCACTGAGATCTTGAAGTTGGAGGTCGAGTTCTTCGGCCTGCATGGAAATGAGATTAGTCCGGTTTCCATCTCTGGTCGGCAATGAGATTCATTACCTCCATCTGAAGGTTATCCCAGTCGACCACTGTGTGACAGATGGTGCGACGGACACGGCAGCGATTTAAACAAGCGGAGCGTACGGTATCGATGAAAGGCTAGACACGGTCAGTGGCGTATGGGACGGGTCTGGTTTATCATTGAGATCTACCTGGCCAAAACGCTTCACGAAATTATCCATAATTTGAGCGATTCGAAATCGTGGATCCGAGGGCAGCTCGACTTCGTCCAGGTTGGCTCGAAGTAGCATACTCGCGGGTAATACTAGCTCGGCCAGATCGTCGTACAGGTACTTCCGGACGGAGACGGTACCGAGAATTGATGAGTCGCTGACTATCAAAGCCTGCAAAAGGGATCGAATGTAGACAGAAGGCTGCGGCTTGCGTGAGACGAGCGTCCAAACAGCAGTCTGTGATTATGAATCAGCGAAATTCAGACCCTAAGACACGTGCATTTCCTTTACCTTGAAATTACTGGGTCCTCGGTAATCCAGCATCTGTTGCATGTCAATTGCGTCTTGACAAAGACGCCGCATTTGTTCCAAAGCGTCCTCTTGTTTGATGTTGACGATCGGCCGAGGCGGCACTGTACTGGCGAGTTTGCGTTGAAGCTTGAGGCTAAAAGCCTCGGGCACTGGTTTTCCAAGCGAAACGGTTTCAGATACTGACTTCAAGTATTTCAAGCATGACGCGAAGCTCTCGGTAGACCTTGTCTCCAAAACCTCGAGATCCTGATCAACAGAGGCAAGAAACTCTCGTCGCAGGTGAAGCCGGCTACGCATCGCATCCTTATGGCTCAAGTCAATTGTGTCCTGAGCATCCACCCAGTCAACTGCTTGATCCAGTAGGCGATAAAAATGCGACGAATCGAATCCGGACAGAAGATTGCAGTTGTAGAGCTGCGTGACGAAATCTTCTTCCTGTATCACGCACATGCATTAACATTCCGCAATGCGGGTTGATAGAACAATCGGGGTCCAACGTACTTCGTAGTAATATTCAGATGCCACTCGGGCATGAACAAAGTCACAAGCCTTGACCAATGCTAGACAGTAAGCGCGTAGTACCAGTCCTACCAAGGGGTATTTGCTGGGGGTGCGATCGAATTGAGCTTCCTCCAATGTCTTCGGCGTCGGCCATAGTAGCTTGTCGATATAGATGGAGGTAAAGAGCGTTTGTGAGAGTGGATGGCCCATATGCCAAGCCATCTATAATGGCATCAGCATAGGCATATTTGGAGCGATGATGCACACCAAATTTTGGCTGGCTCACCTCATGGCAGAGGAGCTGGTCCATCAACCCGACCACTTCCTCCGGTGTCAACTCTCTTCGTGTATCGTAATTGACCTCGAGCGCCTCAATGTGATCTTCCCCAGGCGCAATATAGCCGCTATCCATCTTGGAGTCCATGATCTAACACAGGTCCAGCCCAGCGTCAGCTCCCACTTGTTTTGCTTTTTGGAGTTCTATCCGATTCCAGCAATGACGCACCTCCAATGCGCCCACGGCCTCAAAAAGCGTGAACGACTCATCTTTGACAAGCTGGCCGACTCGAAGTTCTGCGTGCTTCCAAAATTTCAATTAGACTCGACTGTGACCCCTTAATGAGGAAGGGACAAAGCTTAGCTGTACTTGAAGCGGCTTGCGTGAATTCGGCGGTGATGTCGCGCGGCGCAGTCGACTGCGCGGCCGCTCGCGGCGGGGGCACGCGAACCTGGTTATTCGGCAGCATTGTGCAGAGGTTCTAAGCTCTGCAGTATGCTGCCGACTCTGTTTATAGGACCAATTGGCAGGTTAGAGCGGCACTTGCAGGTTATTTCGCAGGTTGGGTTAGGGCGCGAGGGGTGTGGCGGGGAAGATATGGGCGGAAGAAAGGTGTCGGCGAGGACGGACAATCTGGGCGCGGTGCTCTGACGTGCAGTTGCCGGCCGAGAGATGCTGGATGTACACTATGATCCTGGCAAACTAAAGCTTTATATTCACTTACGAGGCTCAAGAGGTCCTTTTATTTGGGGGAGAAATCACTGGAGAAGCAGAAAATTGATCAAGAGTCTGTCTGTGGGCCTAGGCAGATCTCGTATTGCTACACATGTACAAAAAGGTTGTATTGTTCCTCCATGAAATCGGCCGTCTTATTGCTTGTATCCAGCCAACTTGTGATATTCACGACGCTGTGCGGGCAAAGCTCATTCTTGGACTCCCAGCCATAATCAAAACGGGTTGAGGTCGTCTATTTCTCGGCGTTCTGGGCGATGGCCTCGTTGTTGGCCTGGGCGAGCGAGCGGACTTCACCCTGCTTGCCGTTCTTTTGACAGAATATCCAGTCAGCATTGACGGCCCAACTGACACAAATTCACCAGTCCAGCTTACCTCCCACTTGGCGAAACGGAGATCCATTTGACCGCGGCGCTCAGCGGCGAGGCGGGACTGCTCCTTCAACGAGCGGCGCACCGTCCGGGCGGCAATGGCCAGGTAGCGGTTGTAGCTACATCCATGTTTAGCAGGGTCACCAGTGCGTACTGACGGAAAAACCTTACGTCAGGCCAGCGGCTTTCCAAGCAGCAGTCATCTTGAATAGTGGATGCGGAGTTGAATGGTTCAATTGAAGGGGTAAAAACGGGATCGGGTGAGTTTGGAAGCGCTGGACATTCGGAGGATCGGGAACTTCAGTCACGTGAGTGTGAGTCTGACAATCTATATGTCACGTGATGTTGACATCTCATATCTAACCCACAGTCCCCACTGATATCAAATCATGTATATAGGTCTGTCTAGTTGACGATCTGAAGATATACGTAAACATAGACTTGATGAGTAGCTTCAATGTTGAAGACTTGTTTAAGAGAGTCGAGCATTTGTTGTCGATAAGTTGACGATCGCTGAGAAATATGTTTCGACAAAGGTCAACTAATGTTGAAGAATAGAAAAGAATGCCGAGATACTGGTAGAAGAATGGCTCCCATAGCCCTAATCAAGCAAAAATTTTGTGATCTTTTCTTTGAAGTTCGATGGATACGAGGAGAAAGAAGGCCAGACTTGGTGCCTAGATCGTGCCAGATGTTGCTTCTGTAGGGAGGTGTGAAACTCTTCTCTATGGTTTGTTACTGTACACTGCCTTGAGGTCTTTCTGTTGATGTTACTGGCCAATATTCTCTTATTTTTCAATTACATAGTGAGCCCAATAAAATGATTGCGCGAGAAGCCTAGTCAAGATGTTTGCTTGATATTTCCTCAAATCCAAAAGCCAATCATCCACGCAACTGATGCCTACTGGGTGCAAACATTTCATGGAACCCCATGGTATCCTTCTTAGACACTAAAGAAAGGTGTTTCCAGAACCTCGATGGCGCTTCTTCACATTCTAGCGCGATTTACAGCACGTACTTCACACGGTTTGTTGATATAACTAGATCTCTTCTCTCACTTTGAATCCACCATCTCTTACTTCGAACGCAAATCTGAAAGTTACAAAACTTGAACGCACAGCTATCATCACACATCAGTAAGTACTATTGCTTTGTTCAGAACGGGTCTTCATCAAGCCTCTCTAGACTTGGTGAATTACTCTATCCAACAGAGGCTCTTTGATAGCTTCTGTCATGATCATGCAGGATAGAGGACAAGCAGGCAGGCACACGGCAGACCATGAGACTCACTGTACTTCACTGGATACTGAATGCCCCTGTCCATACACGCATCCTCCTTTTGTCTATCTCTTCGAGGCTATAGAGTATCCCGTCCTCCCTGGATACTCTCACCTCGGAGCGCAGATCAACTGTTCCTCGCACAACTTCTTTTCTTGTCCTTCTCACACATCCAAGGCTCATGCTGTGCCCCGTTCATCACATATACTGACTCGACCTTGACAGACAACATTTATTCAACAAGAACATTCAACTTCAGTTTCACATATCAAGATGCCTCAGAGCCGAGCTACTGGAAAGAAAGCCGTGGAGAGCGATACAGAGCCACCCAAGCCAAAGCGTCAACTCGTGCGCTGGGATCGTAAGTCTCAGCCTTTCCAGTCCGAACCAGGTCTTCTTATTCTGGCAATCTTCGTGAGGTTCAGATTAGACCGCCATGTCAGCTTCGGTCTAGACTGCTCATTATATGCGTGCTCAATCAGATAATTAATCAGCCTGACTGACAATTCTCATAGAGGATCTGGACAACCTTCTCCTGCTCACCATTCAGTCGGCCTGCAACTTGACTGGGGTGAAGATTCCCTGGGATAAAGTTGCCGAGTTGATGGGACCCAAATTCACCGAAGGCGCCATCGTGCAGCATCTTTCCAAGCTTCGAGTCCGTCGTGAGAACAACGAACTACGCGTACCTCCTCCACTCCGTCGCTCTGTTGCAGTTGCATCGAGCATGACTGGTGACAAGAAAGGCTCCAAGAAGGGACAAAACAAGCGAAAGAGCTTTGTGTGTCACGCAACGGATGAGCTCTCCGATGAGTTCCAAGGTCTCGATGACGATGACGATGAGGAAGACGATGATGAGGAAGATGATGAGGATGAGTATGATGAGGACGATGAGGAAGACGAGGAAGAGCTTGAGTATTCTCGAGGCCCAAAGAGAATCAAGAGTAACCGCCAGTCTTTCTTCAATGTGACTGATTCCCGTGAGAGCCGCCTCCGCAGCACTGGAAAGCGCATCCTACTTCGTGGAGCATCATTCCTCCCCAAGCGCGAGGCTGAGAAGCACCAGCACAACTATGGCTACGACAACGAGTACCATGGTTGTGAGGCCGAAAATGAGGACATTGGAGGATATGATCTCGCCCATATGAAGAAGATCATGGCTCAGCAGGCAACACCCACTCGTCACCTAGTTCGCATCGTGAAACTCCCACTTGGCGGTGCTTTGGACCTGAAGCAAAGCTCGACCCCAGTCAACTCTGCCTCTAATGAAGCCGAGGTCAGCGCAACTCCCTTCAACCCTAACGACCCGGCTATCGTCAATCCTGCGCCTGGTGGTCCGCCTAGTGAGTACGCTCCGCCTTCGTGGCTGCAGCAGGCCATGGCGAACAGGGTTCCCGAAAACCCCTTCTCCCCAGTCCTGACACGGCCTGCTCCGGTTGTGGGAAACCGAATCTTTTCCCAAGGCGAGTACCTGTGGTCGCCTCATGCACCTGCATACGCCTCTGGGCGTGCTGGTGCTCCCACGAGCCCTGCCATTGCTTCCGAGAGCTTGGAGCCAGCTCCGGAGGCTGACATGGAGTCATCCACGTGGAATGTGGATGACTTCATCAACTTCGAGTACTCCCATGGGGATGAGAACAAGGATGCGACCATGAAGTGACCGATAAATTGGTCTGCTTCAGTGTTGCTTCTGATTGCGATTGACCTAGTCTTTCGCGTTTTCACTCCTCTATGTTTCTCACCTTGCTGTCTCTTTTCTTTCTTTTCTGATTTCATTTGCCCTTTTTGTGGTTGCCATATGGAGGCTATGCTCCTCTCTATGGCTTTTTTTTGTTCTTGTTCTTGTTTTTGATTTTGATTTCTTGATCTTTTTTCCTTTCTTTCTTTTTGTTTCTGTTGTTTTCAGCGAGCTGGGCACATCAGGCAGCGGAGGAGGGTCTCTGCCAGCTTGATGAGCTCTGCGATTTTATTTGAATTTAGCGAGGCGTTAGCGGGCGCATGTTTCGTTTTTGTTCTTAGTGCTCTGCATATGATACGTTACGCCAGGATAGGCAATACAGAAGCGCTCTTTAATTGCAAGTCACATACGCCGTGAAATCAAATCACAAACAGTTCCGTTTGATCTCCGTTGATGTTGACCATGGGCTCTATCTTGACAAAGTTTCGACCTTGTGCCAAGTTCTATTCCACTTCCTTTCTAAGAGTCGTCAATTCAGCAAAGTACTGAAACTCCCTCATATGTTACTCAAATTTTCACATTTTGGCACAGCTGAGCAAGCGAAGATACATATTAGACTTGGAATCTTCCGTCCCTATTAAGAGTAGTTTTGTTGCCGTGATGTGACATTCCGTCAACGGGCAATCCACGTATCTCGGCGACTAAAAGCGCCCGTGCCCACCTGGCAGACTGGCCATGCACACTTCTGACCTTTCTTGTACTTAGCCCAGCGCGCTGGTGGTGCTTATCTTGTTCGAGCATAGAAAGGTATGTCCTTGGTTTAGAATGAGGGACTCGACACCTAGTAAGTTTATGACATGCTGAATATTTAGGTATGTTCTGGTCTCTACAAGATATATTTCTCACCAATGTTGAATTCCAGCGGTCTGGTTGTAAATTGTCTGAGCCAACTTCCGCTGACACGCGATAATGGTGTATCCCATGATTAGCTTCGATGGCAGCTCACTACTTAAGAGTCAATCAAATAAGCTTATTAGTCTCTCTAAAAGTTCATGCCCATCTAGTGCTTGTAACATGACTGTTAGGTTTGCATTAGAGATCACTGCATTCATCATGTTATGTATGTATTTAGATGCCAGAGGTCTAGGTACCAGCCCCAGCTTAAACATGACAGAAGCCTGAGGCCCAGGTACCTCAGTAGTTTCCGGGGCTACCGATTCATTTTATTGGAGAGTCCACTTGGTCCGTTGATCCATCATCCATGCAAGCTGCACTCACCCTGGCCAGAGTGTTCAGCACAGAATGGTTGACCTGGGATCATTTACTGGGCTATTTTGATGTAGTATGATGGCATTTTATGAGAAAAATCATTTACAGGCTGTTTTAACGAACTACTCCTGCTCGATACAGTGAATGACTCAAATAATGATACTTTAAAGATTATCGGCTTTCAGCGGCCCATGACCTCGGAACTCCGGGAAAGACTCACGTGACGTTCTAGCTGTTTCTGCCGCCCAGCAGTCTGGGGATGAGGAAGAATGAAGAATGACCTGGAAAATTTTCGAGACTTTGGCTTCATCTTCCCCAGCTTCTCCCCCTTCCTCTTGACCTCCTTTTCATCTCCCACCTATCTTGCTTTGTCCACCCGCATCAATTGCTTCCGGGTTTCGCCTCTAGTACCTATTCTAATACCCTTCGTCTGTTTTCTTTCTCTTCTTTTGTTTCCATAGCTATGCAGCGCGCTCTCTCCTCCCGGACTTCGGTCCTCTCGGCCGCGTCCAAGCGTGCTCCTTTCGCCCGTTCTCCCTTGAACCTCCAGCAGCAGCGATTTGCCCACAAGGTACGTGTTAGGATATTTGATGCTATTGACAACTAGCTCAGGCCCTCGATTGCCATTCGGATCACCATTCCTGTCACACCGGAGCTTTCCATGGCTTGGATGAAGCTAACATCCGCACAGGAGATCAAGTTTGGTGTTGAGGCCCGCGCCAGTATCCTCAAGGGTGTCGACACTCTTGCCAAGGCTGTCACTTCCACTCTTGGTCCCAAGGGTCGCAATGTTCTGATTGAGTCTCCCTATGGCTCCCCCAAGATCACCAAGGGTACGTTGTTTTCCTTCGGATCATGAATTCGCCTACTGGTCGGTGTTCCACCGTCATCTGCGTACAATTGCTGACATCGGGTCTTCCTCCTTCGCGATAGATGGTGTTACTGTTGCCAAGGCCATCACTCTCCAGGACAAGTTCGAGAACCTCGGCGCCCGCCTCCTCCAGGATGTCTCTTCCAAGACCAACGAGCTCGCCGGTGACGGTACCACTACCGCCACCGTCCTCGGCCGCGCTATTTTCTCCGAGACCGTGAAGAACGTGGCTGCTGGCTGCAACCCCATGGATCTCCGCCGTGGTATCCAGGCTGCCGTCGATGCCGTTGTCGACTACCTCCAGGCTAACAAGCGCGACATCACCACTGGCGAGGAGATTGCCCAGGTCGCCACTATCTCCGCCAACGGTGACACCCACGTCGGCAAGCTCATCTCTAACGCTATGGAGCGTGTTGGCAAGGAGGGTGTTATCACCGTCAAGGAGGGCAAGACTCTGGAGGACGAGCTCGAGGTCACCGAGGGTATGCGCTTCGACCGCGGTTACACTTCCCCCTACTTCATCACCGACCCCAAGTCCCAGAAGGTCGAGTTTGAGAAGCCCCTGATCCTCCTGTCCGAGAAGAAGATCTCCGCTGTTCAGGACATTCTCCCCGCCCTGGAGGCCTCCACCACCCTCCGCCGCCCCTTGGTCATCATTGCCGAGGACATTGAGGGTGAGGCTCTCGCTGTCTGCATTCTGAACAAGCTCCGCGGCCAGCTCCAGGTCGCTGCCGTCAAGGCTCCCGGGTTCGGTGACAACCGCAAGAGCATCCTGGGTGATCTGGCTGTGCTCACCAACGGCACCGTTTTCACTGACGAGCTTGACGTCAAGCTCGAGAAGCTCACCCCCGACATGCTCGGTTCCACCGGTGCCATCACCATCACCAAGGAGGACACCATCATCCTGAACGGTGAGGGCAGCAAGGACAACATCTCTCAGCGCTGCGAGCAGATCCGCGGTGTCATGGCCGACCCCTCTACTTCCGAGTACGAGAAGGAGAAGCTCCAGGAGCGTCTGGCCAAGCTCTCCGGCGGTGTTGCCGTCATCAAGGTTGGCGGTGCCTCCGAGGTCGAGGTTGGTGAGAAGAAGGACCGTGTCGTCGATGCTCTGAACGCCACCCGTGCCGCGGTTGAGGAGGGTATCCTGCCCGGTGGTGGTACTGCTCTGCTGAAGGCCTCCGCCAACGGCCTCGAGAACGTCAAGCCCGCCAACTTTGACCAGCAGCTCGGTGTCAGCATCATCAAGAGCGCTATCACCCGCCCTGCCCGTACCATCGTTGAGAACGCTGGTCTGGAGGGCAGCGTGATTGTCGGCAAGCTCACCGACGAGTTCGCCAAGGACTTCAACCGCGGCTTCGACTCCTCCAAGGGAGAGTACACCGACATGATCGCCAGCGGTATTGTCGACCCCCTGAAGGTTGTCCGCACCGCCCTTGTGGACGCCAGCGGTGTTGCTTCCCTGCTCGGTACCACCGAGGTTGCCATTGTTGAGGCTCCCGAGGAGAAGGGTCCTGCCGCCCCTGGCGGTGGCATGGGCGGTATGGGCGGTATGGGCGGCATGGGCGGCGGCATGTTCTAGGCGTCTCGTGTCCTCTCTTCCTCTCTCCCTCCCCTCCTTCATGATCCCTCTTCCTTCTCATGCATCCCTCCCATCTTCCATGAAACGACATAAAACAACCTACTCCCGCATCGCATCCGTCTTGCATGATCGTCAGATCTGCTCTCGCGAGCCAGGACTTACTCTGTCTTGCTCTTTGCCATTTTCTCATATCTCTCCCATGTGCCTCTGATCCTCTTTGGTCCTCGTCTTCTGTCCCCCTTGTACTCTTCTATTCCTCTACTTGCACTTCTCCTCTGTTGTTCTATACCTCCCCTTCTCTCCACTCTCCATCACCGGGGGCTTGCCAAAAGGTTCCGGCGCAGATTTTTGTATCATAGCTTCAAGTATGTTTCAATTAGTGGTTCTCACTCAGTTCAAACTCCGCAGCAATGACCTTGTAGCTTTCCTGTAACCTTTTCCCTTACCGCTCTAAATGCTTTGTGGAACCTTACGGATCACGCATTCTCTGGATTCAAGAATCGGGGATGCCGGAAACGATCAAAGCCACCGTCTTACTTTTCCATCAATTTGTCTATCAGGACTGTGGCCCTTTGATGAAATGAAAGATTTAGGCGGTAAGCAGAGACATTCTCCCAGCCAGACGAAGCGAGGCTTACCCTCTTTTCGAGTCAATGCGCATGTTGTTTTCTAGAGATATTCACTACAAGACTGGAGAGGACCAATATTTTACACGTCGTTGGATCCCCACCCGACGATTGTGGGTCGGTAGTGACCGTAACTGACGATCGCAGGGCATATCCATTTCTACCTGGAGTAATAACACCAGTACCACTACGCTACATTAGGTAATACCATCTATGTGGAATCGTGGTTTACGTGAGGAATAGCGTAGCAGATCGCAGGTGAAAGGACAATAAAGCTTCAAGAACATATCAGCTGCATCTTATACCTCACCTCTTCCAAAGGTCTGCCTGCTATGAACCCTCCATCCTCATATTTGGGAAAATGACATGGATCAATTACAAAATTGATCGACCCCCAATGTCCAAGAATCATTCCACTGGGGCATATTCCACGTCTCTGAACGTCGTGAGAGTCACAGTATCAGAAGCTGTACCGCTGATGACGCCAGTACGGCGCAGACCCTCGGCTATTCATTCGTCATCAGTGACCTTTATCTTGCGGCTGCAGATAAACCTGACAGTTTGAGGATGTTGTGAGCGTTGCTCTTCAGCAAGGATTTTACGAAGCTCACGACTGACGTCTTTTATCTAGACAAGGACGCAATGATTACTCCATCTATGCTGACTAGCACATACGCTGATTTTCGTCGGATTTTCAGCAGCTAATCAATCTCATTGTCTAGTATTGGACAAGGCCTGGCGGCAATGTCTATCCGCATGGGTGTTTTGAAATGGAGTATCAATATCTGCTCATCTATGAAACAAACGCAAAGAGAGCAACGACAGCGACGAGAGCAGCACCCGAGCTGGGTCTGATACCACTAGAGGCCCTGGAAATGGCGGACTGTGTGACGGTGGAGGTGGTGTTGGATGATTTGCGGGTCGCGGTCACGTTGACGTTATAGCCGCTCACTCCATCCCACGGATACGGAAAAGTGTAGTTGTAGGTCGCCTTCATGCCGTGGTAAGTCTTCCTCACTGAGTCCAGAACCCCATTTCCAGCCGAGCACTTGGCGTCGATGTTGGGAACAGGCCAAGTCCACGCGGACTCAGCCGTTGTCTTCAGGTCAGACGAGCCCTCAAAGTACTTTTCCAGCATTCCCGTGGACAATGGGCCGGGGTAAGTATGATTCAGGTACAGGTTGGTGAGATCTACGTCGTAATTGATATACCCGGTCTGGTTAGCGACGATTGCGAAGATGTTGGCTCCGCAATCCCAGCGTCCGAGGGATGGAAGGCCCCAGTTCGCAGAAACCGAGGCGATGGTCGAGTAGTGCGTGTAGAATGTATCATCCTGGGTGCCTCTCAAGTGATCAGGAATGGCCCCACCGACCAAAATGCTATACACCCTGTTGCTCTGGTCAAACGTCGCCGACCTGTCACTGAGATCGTACATATCTTCGTCGAAAGTCAAAAGCACAAGCGTGTTGTTCATGAAGTACTCGTTTGTCAACAGGGTGGACATCCAGTGGCGTTCCCATTTCGCACCTAATGTGATGTTTGTATCGTGGGCATCGTTCGTGACGTTCGGTGTGATAAAGGCCCATTGGGGAAGTCTCTTGTTTTCCAGATCTTTCTCAAAGTCGGTGAAATTCTTGATCTGGCGGGCCCGAGTATCATCTGCAACGACTGCGTCATAGAGAACCAAGGGGTTGTGTCGTCGCACATAGTCGTCTTTGAACGTCTGCTGATTGGAGTAATTGAATCCTTGGAAACCGGCATATGGTAAGTGCTCCTGGTATTCAGCCCATGAGATGCCCTTAGTGTCTAGGAGATCTGGCACCGAGGAGATATTTGCGGGTACTTGAACCCATTGGTCCCAGTCCATACCGAAGGTGTCACCACCTGCGGCTGCACAGTAGTTGGGCTCTGAGGGATGAGTGACGCCATGGTAGTTGGTCCTGTCCCGAGTCAGAATGCAATGCAGAAGCCTTGATGAATAGGGACTCGAATCAAACTCACAATAAAATTCCTTGGGAGGTAAGCCATTGCATGTTAGGATCAGCCGCCGACGCGGTGTAAGCCTGCAAATTACTAATTAACATATGTCTTTCTTTTTCTGTGCACTGATCTGGCTAAAATAGTTGACGTACTGTATTCTCCAACCAAATTTGGTAAAAGCGATCAAAACTGAGACCCTTCACGTTTGAAACGGGGGACTCGGGCAAGACTGTCGCCGCCGCAGCTCTGATTTGGCTGAGCGAGGGCTCAGAGATGGTTGCGACTAGAGCGCGCGCCACAGCGACCATCAAGAACAATGTTGCCACGGTCTTCATTCTGGCGTGGATCAAGGGAAATATACTGATTGAAATCCCCCAATGCAATGGCGGTCTTGTCGAAGACCAGGTTGTTCAACAGTCCGCTAGTGTAACAGCTCAACAGACGAGTGGGAGCCGCGCAGGACTCTTATAGATGCTGAACGAGGATGTCCATGACTGCCTCGCTTGGACAGAGACTTCAAGCTTAGCAGCTCTCGTGTGCTGTAAGCGAAGGGCTGACCAAGTGTACTTGATACCGGTAGTTTGCTTTTGACCCGCATGTTTGTATTTGCCGACTTATCATCATTCAAGAGTGGAGTACTTGAAGACTGTATTGTGTCGAGTAAGTCATTGTAGGTTGAGCTTACAACACATATCTACGATATCCGTGAGTCGTCGGCAATTTGTGAGCTTATCAGTGTACACATTTGACCATTGTTGACCTAGTTTGACGCGCAATCACGGGCCTTGTGGTATCGTCGGCAAGCATGTGGTAGAGATGCACCTTCAGGCACGTCGCAGGACATTTCGACCTGCGACTTTGATTGGTTGCGGTTCCTCGCGAACTTGTCGCCAAGCGAATTAGCCCATGCGCTGGGAACGCTTAGTCTCATTCCTGTCCAGATCCGCTGCAGCACCACGTGCTGAAAGCTATGGTTCTCGAAGCCATGATGAGAGAACAACAGAACCATTGTCAACCTGGTAGGTACAGGAGTCAAGAGCTGTCCCACGACATGTATCAAGCATTGAAGGCAGAATACGGCAATGTGCTTGCAAGTTGAGGCCGAGGGTCGGGCGAACTAGTAGACTACGCCTGCTGGAGAACAAAGCCGACTGCTTATAAAATTGATGAATAGGGAAGGTGGCCAGTCATGAGCTTGAGCTGACACGGAAGTCAATTCGAAACGTGATGAATACACTCCATAGCTTTCGGCTATATAATTCAGGTCATTGTCTCAAGCAGGGTTAATTCTCAACCAGAGGGGGATTGCTCATCGTAGCTTCCCCCCAGAAACCTCGCGCACTTTGGCAAGTCTGGGTGATATAGTATGGTATGAGATTTCCACGAATTGACGTGATACTCCCGCCGCCTTTAAAAAGTCCGGCGAAGTCACCTGCTTCAATGTCACCTGACATTCAATTCGAAGATCTAGCTGGGCGCATTTCCGAAACAGCTTCACATTCTGCTCTCTTCTGGCTTTCTCTTTTCCCTCGAAACTGTCATTCGAATCCCGAATCTACGCTTCTTTGAGTGTCATGGAGGTTTTTGCGTCATTGCAATACTGTGTCGGGGAAGCTTTGTGCAAGGTCTCATACTTGAAGGCCCCCTGGTGCGCAGATTTTCTCCCACAGTGATCTCTATCAGTGAGTTTGGAGCCTTGCTGGGGACCGGTAGGAGTAGGTACGTATTGAAAATGCTGTGAAGATGGGTAAATATTGACAGGATCCAGGGTCGGTATCGTATCTCAAGACTATCCTCTATCGGCACGAGGGGGCAAGGAGTTTGCTTGTTTTGCATTACAGACGGAGGTGTGCTGCCTGAGGCGCCAACTCGGAATCAGGGAACAAGACCTTTGGAGTGGAGGCTAACCGGTGGGTGGTGGACACGGCACGGGAACGACTGGTGTGAATGGATGAGGTTGTCCTCGACACTACCTATCTTCGAGGAAAAAGGAATATTTAGTATTGCTACTGGTAAGTTCTCTTCCTCAGCCCTCTCTGCCCTTTATTCATGGGTCGGGAGACCAAAACCGCATACTGGATTCCTCAAGATCCCTTTTTCCAACATGTCTTGGACTTTTAGTTCCGAGTCCGAACCCTTTCCCCTGTGCGCTGTCATCTCTCTTCTCTCTCCTTGGGTGCCATTCATACAGGACCGGACGACCGACAAAAGCCTCCTCGATCATTCCGCATGACCGGGCGCTGCTCACCCTGTCAAGACTCAAGATTCTCGCGCTCATATTTCGGGCGTGGGTTTCCAGTCTTTCGACTTGGACTGGCCTTGGGAGCGCCCGCGGTAGGCTGTCAGCTGACCCGGTCATTGGCTGGCTGCGTCGGTTCTGGCGTCCGCTCTTTGCTGGATTCGCCCGTTCTGGACGGACCAAGGGGGGAGTCGATACGAGTCTGGACTCCCGACCTCGGTCACGCAGTCAAATGCAGAGACGGTACCACCGAGTCAGACAATGCAGACCGCGACCATGCAGAGTATTTGGCATGTGCAGCATAGGGACGACTCGTCCTTGCACGGTGCCGATGCGCAGTAGTAGACCCGGAGTGCGCGCCCGTCAGCAGGTGAAGGCCTGCTGGTCTAGGTCCGGGTTCTGGTCGCCATCATGAGCATCTTCTCCTGTCTCGCAGTACATGGCAGTCAGTAGTGAGTACCAACACTACTGAGTATTGCTCGGTGAATACTACTACGCGACAGTCAGGGCCGCCGCGGTCGCTGGCAAAGTATCGTATGGTACGCACTCAGGCCTCACTCCGCAGGAGTCCTGACTTGGTAGTACTGAGTAACTTCGTACGAGTCCCTGGATTCCACACTGTCCTCAGAAGTATTTGTCTACGGGCTATTTCTTCCAGCCACTGGAACGAGACTCCCCATGAACCCCCCGACCGGGTCCCCATCCACTCCGTTCCACACCCAGGCAACCCTTGACCCCGGACCCGAAACTGTTTTAGAGTCTCAATCCGACCCATCGCCACACGTCTGGTTTGGGTGTAGCCTGATGCCAAAAACTTGAAAGTGTCAGACTAACTTTGAGCGCCACAATTTTGGCACCCGGGGTCTTTCTTTTGACGTTTCTACCCCTCTGGTCTGTTGGATCTGACTTCAATCCCGATAATTTTCTTTTGCACCAGACGTTGGACCTCTAGGGAATGTATACACGAGTACACAATATTCAAGTGCTGTGCTGCCGCACCTCTCCTCCGCTGTCTATCCGGTCGGAAGAACACGTCTGACCAATTATGTGAGTCGGCTTTCCTGGAGGAAACGGATCGGGGTTCGAAATGGCGAGGCTGGTGGGAGATGGAGATGATCTGCTCCATCGCGAAGGCCTCTCTCGATGAGGATCCGATCGGGTTGAACACGCCGGTCACCTCGGTGAAGTTCATTCCGCTGACTTTTGAGTCGCTTGCCAGCGCGATCCAAGGAGCGCGATAGCCCCAGACAGTCTAGGTGCAGCGAGGAGGACTCAACGCGCGCAGATCCGGTGTCTTCTCTGCAGAAGCTTGGCAGACCCTGTCTAAAGTATCTCCACGGCCTCAATCCTAGTGAGAAACTAAAAGCTGGTCTGCGGGGGATAAGCTTCCGAAATGGCGGTTGCGTTGGCCCAACTGCCGCGCCCGGCGCTAGTGAGCGATTCCGATCTGCAGCAGGCTCGTGCCGCTTTGCAGCATCAAGATTGCCCCGAAATATCGGTGCCACGCGAATTCATCTCGCTTATCGTGGAAGAACTCATCTACCGGCGCGAGTCGCACTCGGAGATTGCTGAAATCGAACACGAGTGCTCTTCTTTGCGTCAGGAACTCCGCAAGCACATCCACATCAATGAAGCCTTTCAAAAAGAGCTCCGCGAGATCGGCGAGATCATCACCCAGGTGGCCCATGGCGACTTGTCACAGCGCGCGCGGCTACATCCGCTCGAGATGTCCCCGGACATTGCGACATTCAAACAAACCATCAATACAATGATGGACCAATTGCAGGTCTTCAGCCAGGAGGTGTCCAAGGTGGCGCGGGAGGTGGGAACTGAAGGCGTCCTGGGGGGACAGGCTAACATTGAGGGAATCCAAGGAATTTGGCAGGAATTGACTGTCAATGTAAATGCAATGGCCAACAATCTCACCACCCAAGTTCGCGACATCACCACCGTTACCACCGCCGTGGCCAAGGGCGATCTGACCCGCAAGGTGCAAGCAGACTGTAAGGGTGAAATCTTGCTTCTGAAGAATATCATCAACGGGATGGTCGACCAGCTGCGGGAGTTTGCCTTTGAGGTGAGCCGCGTGGCGAGAGAGGTGGGATCGGATGGCACGTTGGGCGGCCAGGCCGTGGTGCACGGCGTGGAAGGAACATGGAAGAATTTGACCGAAAATGTCAATTGCATGGCGTCCAATCTGACCCAACAAGTTCGAGAAATCGCCAAAGTGACGACCGCCGTGGCCCGCGGCGATCTGACTATGAAAGTGACTGCCGACGTGAAGGGAGAAATCCTGGATCTCAAGCTAACAATCAATGCGATGGTGGATCGATTGAATCGATTTGCGTTCGAAGTCAGCCGCGTGGCTAGAGAGGTCGGCACAGACGGCACGCTAGGCGGCCAGGCTCAAGTTGAGAACGTCGAAGGTCGCTGGCGCGATCTCACCGACAACGTGAATACCATGGCGCAAAACCTCACCCAGCAAGTACGGCAGATCTCGAACGTCACGCAAGCGATTGCGCGTGGAGATTTGAGCACCAAGATCGAGGTCCATGCGCAGGGGGAAATCTTGACTCTGAAAGAAACCATCAACCGCATGGTTGATGGCTTGAGTCAATTCGCGAGAGAGGTCAAGATCGTGGCCCGGGACGTCGGTGTGAGGGGTAAACTTGGTGGCCAGGCGAAGCTCGAGGGATCCTATGGTATCTGGCGCTCGATCAGTGAAGATGTCAATATCATGGCCGACAATCTCACCTCACAAGTGCGCGCCTTTGGAGAGATTACGGAGGCGGCTATGAGCGGCGATTTCACCAAATTGATCACCGTTTCCGCCTCTGGTGAAATGGATGACCTGAAACAGAAAATCAACAAGATGATCTGGAGCCTGCGCGACAGCATCCAGCGCAATACGGCTGCCCGCGAAGCCGCCGAATTAGCCAATCGCAGTAAATCGGAGTTTTTGGCGAACATGAGGTATTTTTCCAAAGATCCCCGGCCTTCTGTTCTGTTTCGAACCGTGGAATCGCTTACCAGTGAATTAGTCACGAAATCCGCACCCCTATGAATGGAATTATCGGTCTCTCGAGTCTGGCACTCGACACCGATGACCTCCCAGCACCAGTACGCGAAACACTAGACATGGTTCACAATCTCGCCAATTCCCTCTTGACCATTATCGATGATATTCTCGACATCTCCAAAATCGAGGCAAACCATCTGATGATTGAGAAGATGCCGTTCAGCCTAGGATCTACGGTGTTTGGAGTTTTGAAGGCGCTGGCTGTGGAGACCAATGAAAAGGCTTTGACCCTCTCTTACTCCACTGATGGCAACGTGCCCGATTTCCTCATCGGGGATGCATACCGACTACGACAGGTCATGCTTAACCTGGTGGGCAATGCGATCAAATTCACAGATCATGGGGAAATTCGCGTCACCATCAAGCGTGCCGAGACCAATGTGTGCCTGGAAGAGGATGAGACGATGTTTGAATTCTCGGTTTCGGACCCTGGAATTGGTATTGAGGAAAGCAAGCTGGGTCTGATCTTCGACAAATTTCAACAAGCCGATGGCAGTATGACAAGAAAGTACGGGGGCACTGGTCTGGGTCTGGCAATTTCCAAGCGCCTGGTCTGTCTGATGGGCGGAGGAATCTGGGTCACTTCGCGAGTTGGGCAGGGAAGCAAGTTCTCATTCACGTCTCGTGCCAAATTGGCCCAGGCACCGGCAGGATTTGCTGAGCAGCTGGCGCCCTACCGTGGCCGTCGAGTCCTGCTTGTCGACAACGGAAACTGGAAAGACTGCCCTGTGTCGTCCATGCTGAGAGACTTTGGTCTAGAAGCCGTTGTTGTGCACGAAAACGAGCTCGTGTCCACACAACGTCGGAAGGACCTCGGCGGTTCCTTTGATGCCATGCTCGTGCCTAGCATAGAAGCAGCCGCTAAACTTCGTGCCGACTCGACTCTATCACTCAATCCCTTGGTCATCGCAGCCCCCAGCGTCTCCCTTCTTCTGAAATCCGCAGGCGAGTTGGGTATCTCCTCCTACGCGACCACCAAAGCTGGTACTCGCCCAATTGACTTTTGGAGTGGCATTCTCCCTGCTCTGGGAAATCGCAGAAACCGCATTTCCGAGGGCATCACTCGATCCCTCGCCATTCTTCTTGCCGAGGATAATGACGTGAATCAGAAAGTCGCTGTTCGTATTTTGCAAAAATGCAATCACAACGTCACTGTGGTTGAGAACGGTCTCCAGGCCGTCAAAGAGGCACAGCAGCACCGTTACGACGTTATCCTGATGGACGTGTCCATGCCGGTCATGGGCGGATTCGAAGCGACGGTCAAGATCAGACAACATGAGAAATTGAATTGCCTTCCTCGGACGCCGATTGTGGCACTGACTGCGCATGCAATGCTCGGCGATCGTGACAAGTGCATTCAGGCCGGCATGGATGATTATCTATCCAAACCCTTGAATTCCAATATGATGATGCAAACGATTCTGAAGTGCTCTGCGATGAATCTTGTCTCTGCCGTCGAGTCCTGAAAATATTTCTGGTTTGCCTTGGACTCGCACTCGCGTTGACAATATGCGGCTCAATCTTTGATTGAGAATCAAATCTACGCACACTATGAACCCTATTATGGCGTTGCAGCGTCATTCTTATTTTGCCCAATCGAACCCTGTTTCTGGGGTTACTTGGTGACATTGTTGTATTTGCATTTTCTCCCAAAGCCTTCGATCACAGTCGACCAGTACACGAGGTCGTCCGAATCAGGGATCGCAGAAAGTCGCCGCACATGGACGGTGTAAAATGCGTCAACGCACTTCTTATGGACCTTATTCACTGCGATACTGTCCAAAAGGCTTTCTGTAATATATTTTGAAAAATGAGAAAAAAAAGTGCAAAAATATTCAACCACCAGAACCCACGTGTGGTCACACACCATACTAAACATAACTTAACTCTCGGACGAGCCCAATCGAAACAGTGCCGCAGAGTCTGACTGTCGCCTTGGGCCAGAGTCGTGTGCTAAGCAGAACTATAGCATAAAGCGCCGCCCAAATTGATAAGCGTGTCGGCCATGCAGAACCTTAGCACCATTCTTTGAACTCCTCCCTTGGGAAGCTAAGCGTATGAATTTTCCGAAGGTAACACACTTGATAATAGGCCGTACCTCTTTCTCATGTTAGCCCAATAATGGCGGGTTGGAAAATGGGGGGAGAATGGCATACAATGTCCTTGATGTACGCCAGCACGCCACGCAATGACATGCCTTTTTGTCCCTTGGGTTAGCTTTCCAACACCAACCGCAACGTAGCACGACTGGAAGAGAAAACAGCTGCATGGTGAATTATCAATCAAGCATGTTGCGTCTTCGCACTCGGTGATTTTACTGCTGTCCCGTCATACTATAAGAATGGTTTTGTCTTATGTGCCAAGCAATTCGGAAAGCTCCATGTCCAATCAGAGCATCTGATGCAAACTCTAATTTGACGGAATGGAAGGGTAATTTTCAAGCCGTCAAGGTGACGGTGAACTGGCCGACATGAGATGGAAATTTACAAATAATACGTAGACGGCGGACGGAGTGTATTACGGATGAGCCTCGATGCTTTTAGCTCTATGAAAGTCTTATATTTGGCAAATATGGACAATAATACAAAGCTCAAAACCCCTTTAGACCTAGGTTTCTCGCAGCTGGGCGTCAATTAGGATGGAGACCTGAGCAACGTTGTACATTTAAGGGTGATGATTTGATCTCAGCGAGCTTATCTTTTCAATACGTCCTGAATAAATGCAGAGAAACAGCAGGACTTGATTAGAGCTTCAGCTTTTCATATTCGCCTTGCCCTTTTTTGGGACAGCAATATGGATGAGGTTTTTAAAATGTGGTAACAGCGTTTCGGAGTGAGTCATCACGCGCGTGCTCTTCAAACGAGTTTTTCTAGCGAAGGAGGGCTCTAATTGATTCTTGTGTCCGTTCTCTGTCCGTACAGTACCGGTTTATCAACAACAGCTTTTGTTCAAACTTGCGGCCAACGCAGCAAGACGGTCGAATCTGGAAGAATAGATTCGTGGGTTCCATGATACTGCGAGAGTTGCAAAGTAAAAAGTAGCTGCGGTACTTGACGTGACTCACGATGATGATCATCAATAGACACTAGAATGGGGGACATGAGATGGGAATATTTTGAGAATTACTATACAGGTAACTGAGGTTGAGTCTTTTAATTCCAGCGCTTTCTTTCCGCGATTTCACACCATATCGATACTCAGTCTGTATGCAAAGAAGTCGATGGTAGGCTTGATGATTTGCAGCAGAGTAAATGTTGATCAAGCGATCATTCAGTGAGCTTTTTGAGAAATCGTGAATTTCAAATGAGGGAGCTACTTGCGAGATCTGATCTTTGAATGATCACAGTGTGAATTCTTCTATAATGGAACCGGATAGATGCCATGGATTTGGGTGGATGCTGCTCGATGAGACGTTGATGTAGACCTGTTGACTTATTGTTTTGAAGGTTTGTTTGCGAGTGCAAACATGGACAACCACTCTTCTCAGGACTTCCTCCTCTTTCTTTACCCAGAATGGAAATCGATAGAATGGATGGATGCCTGGACACTAGCAAACATCTGCCTCTGGAGAGGGTATAAAAACCTCGCTGCCACCCTGTCCCCAACTTCCCTTCCTTCTCTCCCACCCATCGCCATCCACCGACAACCATCTCCTGTCATCTCGGTCCTGTCCCCCGTGCTAGCGTTCTGTTCTGGCAGCCGTAGGGCACTTTCATTGCCGTTCAGTTCCTACCCTTTGCAACCGTCATGACTCCCCCGAGGACCTTCGCATACGGGCTTATAAGGACCGTCCATATTACTCGACTTTTTATGGATTCCTTATTGGCAAACAGTGGGCTTATCTAGGGGGCTCTTTTCTTTTGTTTTTGCTTTGCTGCTTTTTGCGTTGCTGCTTTTTGCGTTGCTGCTTTGCTGCTCTTCTGCTTTGCTGCTCTTCTGCTTTGCTGCTTTTTGCTTTGCTGCTTTTTGCTTTGCTGCTTTTTGCTTTGCTGCTTTCTGCTTTGCTGCTCTTCTGTTCTTTGCACTCGAGCACATCGTGCTTGAGTTTTGGCTTTTCTCACCTTCCTCTTCTGTGTTCAATGATGAAAAAGCCAACCCGCATCGTCAACGCATACTCATCGATGTCCGTCATAGGCGTCTGATCTGATGCTGGAGACATTGGAGATCATCGGCACTTCTGAAGAACCAGAATTTCCCCTGCACTCATTCTTCCTTGATCGTCTTCTTTTCTTCATTTGCTTTTTCATTCTTTCCTCACAGATAGCATGTCCATGGTTTGAAATGACAATCAGTGGTTCCGTTACTTGTTTCCTCAACTGTAGACACGCGTGTAAATATCTCTACCAGTGTGGTAACTATCAACAACACGCGTGGATCATCCACATCAACATAGGCTAGTCGGTTAGAAGTAAACAAACCCGCTGGAACCATCCGTCATTGAACCACCATAACTCACCCCATCCATTAACATGATTTTATCAGATGATGCCCACTTCCAAGCCTTAACTGGAATCTCGTCTCCCACGCCCACTGTCCACGCCTCTCATCTCCAGATCAAGGCCCGCCCCGTCAACCCAAAACATGAAGCTCTTCACACATGACTGGAGACCCCCTCGCTGACTCGTCGTAACTTCTCAGAAAACTCCGCTCCCCAGCCATTCGCAGCAGACATCGACTTGACCCGTTTCCTTTGCCGCCGTTCCAACTCCTCGATTGGGGATCGATCTACTTGTCGACGCTGCCAAAAGTCATCCACAATTTGCATCTGGCGGTTGTTATACCCGAGGTACTGGTCGAAACGTTTCCGCATCGTCGAGTCTTCTGCCGGCAGCACAGTGGGAAGTTTTCCTTTGAAAGAATCCCAATGCAGCAGCATCTTGACTGGGCTGGAGACAAAGTCTGCCAGGAGTCCTCGGGCGATCTTGTTGGATTTGGCGACCATCTGTCGGAGACTCTCGTTGAATGCGAGAAGGAGAGCAATGGCGATGATGGCAAAGGAAGCCGGGGCTTGACACAACACACGCTATCAGGATTGATCCCATAAAAACGGGACGTGCATGTCTCATTGGAGTGAGAGTGAGATACGTACCGCCAATTTCAAACATTTCAGCCAGGCTGAGATTCTCCGGCGTACCGCTCCATTCACGGGCATTAATACCAAACAGAGACGTGAAGAAGGAGAGTGGGAGAAATCTGGACCGGTCAGGTCAGTATATGTGTTGTTCTACTTTCCCTTGATGCCCCCGGCGGGATTGACAAAGCCACTTACATGACCGTGAAGATCGTAAAGATCATCAATGAGCGGGATTGATTCTGCGTCTCTTCCGCCTCCCAGCGAGCCATCTTTGCCTCATCGACGTTGGCTTGCTTTTGCTTCAAATCCAGCAAGGTCTCCACCGCCTTCTGTGCCAAATGGCTATTCTCTTTCATTTCACCAATCTGCGTCCGATACTCGTCAATCCGCATCTGTGCGGCGTCAAGAAAGACCTTTCCACAACCGTCTTGGTCAAAGTACTTGACCATACTTTTGATGACCGTGTCCTGTTGGTCCAAAAGCTTGAGGATGGTCGCGAGTTCATCTTCAATATCGCGCAGCTCGAGGAGAACGGACAGATCGTCGCGGTTGCGCCGTGCAGTACGGCGATCTCTAGCATCGCGCTCTGTGGCTGTCATATTCTTGCCCTGTGCATTCCGGTCAAAATCGGCAGGACCCTGGACGAACCCCTGGTTGCGAAAGCGTTTGAATGATTTTGTCACGGATTCAGTCTGGAAGAACAGGTGAGTCAGTCTCTGCTCGTTGACCCCCCGAGACTTCATTTCTGGTAGAAAAGATGGCGACGCACAAGTATACTGATTGACTCCTCGAATATGCGCAAGACTTGCAGATCTCGGTGCAAAGTCCTGTCTAAAAGCACAGTCGTAGCGTGCAGCATGATCAAGGCGGCCAGATCCCCCGCCGTCTCGAATCGACGAGCCAAATCTCCATTCAATTCATTATAGATACTGCTGTGTAGATTGGATTGCTCAAACAACTTACCCTCTGAGGTCGTCGCCTCCTGATTTGGGAAGAAGGTTACGATGGTCTTTTGATCCACGATCCAGAGCCAAAGCTGATCAACCATCAATACATTACCGTCCATGAATTGAACCGGCTCAGTACCCTCGGGGTCGTCGCTGGTTGCGTCCAAGTATTCGCGCAGCTGGTCGTCGATACGGGCGGGCTTTCGGGTCCGTTTCCACAGCATCTGGTCGTCATCACGAGCAACTGTGGACCGCAGGTTGGGGTAGCCATACTGATCTAACGTGCGCCTGAAGTGAATTGGCGGCTCACATCCCAGATACTGCCATATGAGTTTCGATTCGAGACTGGACTTGTCAATGCGAAATGGCACCGGTCTCGATCGACCTTGGTGTAATCGATCTTCGACGACCTTTCGTCGCTGGATCAGGTTCCGATAGGTGTCCCAGTGAAGCTAACGGCGATTAGTCAAGTCATCATCAGATTTTAGACCAGAGACACCAGTCTTACATAAGGTGTCTGTCACTGGGATTAGCGCTCATGGCTTCCAATCATGTGAATGTCTATCTGACCACAACCGGTGAGAGCTTACATAGAGCGCAAGTTGCGGGTCTTCTTCATTCCTTTCTCTTGCTCCATAAGAGACATCCATATGTCGCGAATGAATGCACTTGGGTCGCACGAAACGGGCATGGGGCTCATTGTGTCGAGCTCGATTGAGATTTAAATACCAATTCTCATCGTTGATGAATTTGCGAAGACTGGTTCAAAGTCGGGCCCTTGACTTAGTCACAGAAGCTGTATCCCAAACAGTTGTAGGGCACCTTACAAGGTAGGTTCCCCGCGATCTTCGCATGCCCGCCGAATGACCTGTGATACCCATGCAGTGTTCGTGTAGGGAACATGGATCCACAACAGCTTCTCGGTGCCAGGGTCGGGTCTATCAAATCTTGGCAGCGACCGAGGGACATCTGCTTGCTCCGCTTCGAGAGTTATGCGATCTCGCGTCGAAGACGGAATTTTCAAGAAGTCTGATTCTTGCGTTAATGAGTCCGAGGTTCTGCCGAGTCAGGTCAGCCATGAGAAGATTCATGCGGAGTAAATTTGGGAGCCGTACGAGGTAGGTCTAGAACTGGTTGCTCGTGAGCTTTCTCCGGATGCTCTACGTTTTGGACTCCTGAGGCGGGCGATATTCAGTGCTCGTGGAATTGCCCCTCTGCTTTGTCGCACCATTGTAGCCAGGGAGCTCTCACTGACTTGGGTGTCCAGAGGTCCATCCGTGGATGCCTTGGTGATGTGTATGATCGGAGAGTGGAAATGAGGATCCAAAATGCTTTGGTCACTTTGGCTGTGCTCCAAAGGAGGTCTTACTGGTTGATTCTTGTTGTGTTCCTGATCATCCTCGTGATCAACATGAGACCCTTTGTGCTCTTCCTCGATTGAACTTTCATCATGTATGGGTCTCTGTACGACTTCGCGGGGGATGACTCGACTGCCAACACTACTCAGCGACGAGTCATCCATAGTTCCGGGACGAAACCGTTCAAGACGCTCGCGGAGACAAGCCGAGGGACCCGAGTCTAGGTAGTCTTTGAGTGAAACTTGAGCGGTCCACATCTTGAGAGGGCTCTCGTCGCTCACGCCCAAGGCTATGTCCTCGAAGAACCCATTGATCTGGACCGCTACTTCATCCTCGACATGCAGATGGTAGTCAAAACGCGTGGAGAGCTCAACAGCAGTCTCCACTGCAGCTTTTAGGTCGTTCAGAAAGGTCTCAAGGGCTTGATCCTGTCCTTCGAAACAGGCTATTCCAGCGTGGTCTGTTCCCACGGGGATCTCGATTTCATGCTCGATGACGAGAAGACCAGATCGGATGGAACAGATGGGAGCGTGAAACTCGATAAAGTTGTTCGAGTACAGGTCTTGCACTTGCATCGTGGAGTCCACCGTCTCAAGAAAGGACCAAACTTTCATGTCCGCCGAGAGAGCCTTGAACTGGTTGGAAAGATGCCAGAGTCGTTCATCCCGAGGGCGAAATTGTTCCCGGAGCGACGGGGGCAGTTCCTGCTCCAGACAAAGCAACCGACGAATGCTTTTTTGATATTCATCCGAGGACAGATAAGTCGATCCTTGGTGAGGAGTCGCGAAGAAGGCGGTTCCATGACAACTCGTCAAGATCGCCTGGGTCGGCTCGGCTCGCGATGCTAAAGCAAGACAGGCCTTGACAACGAGGCCACCTGTGCTATGACAGAAAAAGAAGATCGGTCGCTGATCAATTTCATGGCGGCGTTCATGCATGAGGAGGTTCAGCAGTCGCTGGCCTAGCGCTTCGATGCTATCTCGTTCAGAAATCTGGCCGTAACTATACAGTAGCACCCGGGCTCGCGGCATGCGCTTGAGCAGCTCAGACTCCAACCATGGTAACTGAGCGCCTTGGGGAGTCCAACAACTTCGGTGATGGGCCCCGATGGATGGAATTGCAACAATACTGAGGCGCGGGAGTAGGTCAGCTCATCCGCTTTGAAAATATGGGGAAAGGAAATGTACGCACTCGATGTTCGTCTGCTCCACTGGTTGGATGCACTCGAAAAATGCCGGCCGGGCCCGATTAGTCTGCGACGAAAGAGGCATACTTCACCACACAAGCTGCTGAACCTACCATGCCTACCGAGTTTCTGCAAATGCAAGTGTAACTGCCCGTGCCTGGCTGAGAACGTCATCTTAAAATGAACACCGACGGGCGGAGTCATTGCAGCCTCAAGATGTGATCATTTGCCCGCGCCTCGGCGTGCAGCCCGCTAATCCTAATTCTAACGTCGCGTGCCGATAGCGCGAGTCAAAGCCCAGAGGCCCGGGTGTGTGGTCTGAATGAGGAATGGGGGCGAGAAATGGGGACGCTGGGGGATGATGACTGTCGGCTGGTTTAAGTTCGTGTATATGGGGTTGATTTCGTTCACAAAAGATCATATATGTACAGCTGGTCGAAATGCTATTCAAGGACACAAATCCGCTCCAGACAGGGTACAGGAGAGAAAGAAGACACAGAGAGAACCAAAAATCATAATGCAACACTTGCTCTATGTTTCGGTAATGCAAGGATCATAACACAATCAGAATGGCGATAAATAATACACCGGAAGGAGTTGGGATGGGGCGATCAATGACACGATCGCATGCAACGTGGTGGTACATCGACAGAATCGAAGAGAAGGAAAAGCAAAAGAGAAGAGGAATATTAAGAATTTTCAGAATGCCGACGTTCGTTGACATCTCGCGCCATACGCTTGCCCAGCTCATAAGTGGAGATCATGATGGCACAAGCTGGAGCAACTTTCAGACAGCGCGCTCCCCAGCCCTTGAACAGGCCGGCCATGCCTTCTTCTCGAAGGATGTGCATGAGAAATTTTGGAAGAGAGAGCTGTTCGGGTATCACAGTTTTGGCGACCTTGGGGGCTCGCGGGGTATTATTTGAGGCGCCACCATTATCCATATGCCGGTAGACCTGCTGTCGCGTCTTTCCCACGTCGAAAGGTGTGGTAACGAGAGCCGCTAGAGATCCAGAAGTAGCACCGGCGATGAAGCTCTCAAAGAAGGCGGTTGTAGTCGAGGATGCTTCTTTCTCGGAATCTGAGCGATGCGGTCTGTCGTGCCTCGCTCGCTTCAGGCTTTCTTTGACTTTCTCGTACCCCCACCAGTAAAGGCCAGAGAATGGCACGTCACGCCACATGGTGAGCCCCAGACCTCGCCAAAGAGACGTGTATCCGCTCACTTGCGTCATCTGGTATAGCCCTTCGAGAGTAGCTTTAAAATGCCCGGCGCCATGACCAGGTGTGGCCTGTAACCTCGTTCGGAACATTTCGACCGGACTCGTGGCGGCCGCGGCTGCAGTGCGAGCGATTGCACCGGCCACAAACGGCGCATATACATCTGGAACATTTTGTCTGATGGGGCTCCGTTCATCCGTCCGCAGCCAGTCATACCCAGCAAAGTAGATGATGTTAGCTGGAATGCCCATCATGAGCGTTGGACTAAGGCCGCGCCATAATGTCCAAACCCCCTCATTGCGGGCAATCTTTCGGAGCCCATCAAAGGTCGAAGTGAAGGTCCTTCGCTGTGTCTCTTCCACGGCGCAATCAATCGCCGAGTTTGCGGGAGTTCTGAGAATGCCGTCTGAGGCTCCGAACAGGCACATTTCTGCGTTGTTTCCCACCCAGAACACCTCACGGCAGCAAGCCGTGATGCCGAGATTTGGAGGGACATTCTTTAATGAAGCCGTGGTATGTGTCTTGTATGGTATGGCTGTCGCCGACTGTGATTGTGATTGGAGTCGTACCCGTACAACATCGAGAGGAGTGACTGTGGCGATTTCCTGATCAGTACATCATCGGCATACATACGGTACTGGCGACATCGCATGCAGCGGAGCAACAACCACATACCAAGGAGACCTGTCAAGATATTCCCTGCGGTCGCAGAGACCATACGCTGACCGAGAGTGATATCATCATTCGGGGGCGGTGTCACAGTAGGAGTTGGGACTGCCCCCGTCGAAGCTGTGGACGTCATTGGCAAGATTTCTTCACGCGCGGGAGTCCATGGCGGTAAGGAAGTGACAATGCTCAGTGTGAAGTGATCCCAAGGGAAAATAGTATATCGCACAGTCTATATCGATTTGGCCAGCAATGCACAAAGGTCAAGATCGAGGCCGTCGGGGATCGGATGTGGTAAGGTGGCTGTGGAGAGCGCAATGAAGGAGCGATGCGTCACCAGGAAGATTTTCGGTGTTTGACGGGTGGCGGCGGGCGGAGATAAGCGTCCTATTTCTCCAAGCCGATCGTAGTTCTTCGGCAGTTTTACTAACAGGCCTTTCAACGAGTAAATCTTTCAACACGAGTCAATGGCGACCTGGACTGTAAATGCATAGCCACAGTCTCTCAAAAGCTTCTCTCTCAGCCGCCTGATTCGCCCTGAGCTGCCAGTTTCCTACCTGGGTGGGCTTATCTGATCCTCCGATCTCCGATCCCGCACACGTCTCGGGCATACTCTCCCCACCATGGAGGACAACGCCGAACTCGAGTCCTTTCGTCGCCAGTGGCGTGAAGAGGTTGCTCAACGGACCAAGTCTACGGCTTCTGGTACGGTCTCCGATGCTCCACGCTCTGTCGCGGCGCCAGGCGCGCCCGCAGGCTCCATACATGCAAGCAAAAAGCCGCCACGTCGTGCGACCACTGCTCCCAGGGATCTGGCTGAACAAGCTCCTCTGCCCGGTGCTTTTGACACAGACGGCCTGGCTCGGCAGGTCGGAGATTTAAGAGTGACCGAGACACATGAGGAAGCAGAGGAAGATGGGTTCACCCGCCGGGCGCAGCAGGAACCCGAGTCGGCCCTGGAACACTTCGAACGAGCAGTCGAGAAGGAAGCCGCCGGCAATCTGGGTGACAGTCTTCAACATTACCGCAAGGCTTATCGAGTAAGTGCACCAGTAGTCACTGGCTGGAAATAGCGCCCTGGAAGGGTGTGCTGACCGGCAAACTAGCTGGACGCTGGAGTGGACAAGGCTTTCCGCAACAAACATTACTCCCATGTTTGGAAGAAGCCCGCGCAACCCGCGCCAGCTGATCCCGCATCTTCAGTACCTACGGCGCCGGCAGCTCCTCCAGAAGTCGAAGTTCTTCCCACTCCTGAATTGATTCAATCGTTCGCCCATCTTCCTGTTCCACAGGCAGAACCGCTCATCGAGGGAGACGTCCCCCCGCCGTGTCCCATCGCTCATGTTCCGTCCGAAGTGCTCGTTGAGATTCTTCGACATGTTGCACTACGAGATCCAGCCGCTTTTGCTCGTGTGGCGTTGGTCTGCAAGAGGTTCGCGTATCACTTTGCCCATGAGCAACATATTTGGAAGCACCTGTGCCAACGGCCACAGTTTGGATTTCAAGGCATGCATTATACCTTCGCGTGCGATGATGTCGGTCGTCCCGTCTACACGCTAGACGAAGTCGAGCGATACACCCCCTTCCCAGTCGACGCACCAGTCACGATTCCTAGCCCGTTGTCTTCCTGGAGTCAGATCTTCCAGTGCTATCCTCGTGTTCGATTCACAGGTATTTACATCAGCACGGTCAACTACTCTCGGCCTGGGGAGGTTTCGTCATTCCAGAATGTGTCCTGGAACAGCCCGATTCACATTGTGACCTACTATCGCTACCTCCGATTCTATCCCGATGGGTCCGTGGTGTCCCTGCTGACCACGACAGAACCTGTAGATGTTGTACCCCATATTAGCAAAGAGAACGTGATGGCTGCACGTCCCGCAACACACAAGTCGCACCAGCGGCATGCCTCCGACCAGGGTCATCCGCATGCTGGGGCTGCAGAACCGGTTCCGCCCGTGGCCATGAACGCTCTGAAACACGGTCTTCGCGGACGCTGGCGTCTGGTCTCGCCCTTGGACTTTACCGACGACGCTGAGGATTACAATGCGCCTCCCTCAGCGACCAGCAAGTCGCCCTCGTTTGATCCACGTGATCTAATTGTAGAGACTGAGGGCGTGGATCCCAAGTACCGATATACGATGCACCTCTCGCTCCGATCGTCCTCGGTCACCAAGGCTCATCCAAACCCACCGCGGAACACCAAACTTGCGTGGCGTGGCTTTTGGAGCTACAACAAGATGACCGACGATTGGGGCGAGTTTGGACTTCGGAACGACCGAGCGTACGTGTTTCGACGAGTTCGTGGCTGGGGCTTGGAATAAGCATGGAGACATGGATGACTTTGTAGATGATTTGACCTTGATCCGTCATGGGTTCTGTTGCTGCACAAATCTCCCGCAATGTACACAAAGCATACATAAGAAGGCAGTTTTGATAGAGGCCAGGAACAGCCCGCCGACTAAGTAGGCATACAAGTGCTGATTTCGGTTAATGTGTGTTCCACTCTCCAGTGTCCACACACACCTCCACCGTGCGCAAGACAAGGACTGCATCTTTCTGGCCCACCGCGAGTGGGCTGTAGAACCCAAGGATCGCGTCCACGGTCCAGCGCCGCCACCATGGAAAGTCTGGAATCCATTCCTTCTCCCGTCTTCTGCCGCAGCTAGCCAGCGGTGGATGCAGACCACGGTGCAGGCCCGTTCCGCGACCAGTGGATAGATTCGACACTCGACACAGACAGTTCACATGTAGTCACCGTACATACTATGATGCCCCGGGTCAGAGTTTCCTTGATCTGCATGGTCCACTCTGGGGGGTCCAACGCGTGTGCGATGGCAATCCATGCCGATCGGAGACCTTGGAAGTCCTCGAAGGAGGCGGTAGGTCCATGATTTTGACAACAGAAATGCTTGGTCTGCGAGCCGATGCGGAAGGACATCACCACATGACTTGATCGTCTGGACGATTCGGTGCAGAAGTAACTCCGAGACCCGACAGAGAGAGGCCAAGAGAGGATCCGTTTGAAGGGTCATTAGTCATTCGAGTGCGCAACTGCGCATAGTCATACTGCATTGGACGACCAGGGTGCCTGATGGACAGTCCTACCCTTGGCTCCTATGCCGTTGCGCTTGGCACTCTTGCATTCCGTTCGCGTAAGAGAAAAGATCAAACTCTGCATTCGATCAAAATGGGATACCCACTTGCGATAAGCGACCCAGCGGCCTCGCGATCCTCCAGCGGGACTTGGGCTGATAAACGACCACCCCCGGTGAGCAGAAGATGAGGATTTGATTCCAAGTGAGAAGGTCCGCCCGGGAGCTAAGTCCCAACGGGGTCTGCCTAGTGCCTACTGCGTCGTACTTAGTGCCTGTAGACTGGGGCTCACCAGGCCCGAGGACACGAGGGTACGAGGGTGATCCATCGTGAAGTGGTTCGTGGAACACTGAATCATAATGCACGTCCACCGGCCCTCGTCTGTCGAGAGAGCTCTTGTGCTTTGCCATCCCGGTTGCGTTTGCTTCTCCGCCACCCCAACTTTCAACCCCGACTCCCCTGTGCCTCTCTCCGCATTGCAATGTGGTCAGTCTGTGACGTTTTTCCTTGATTTGGTCAATCTATGACAAACCGGTCAGACAGGGCCCCGTGGGGGAAGGACGACCCCCCGGGCCGGGCGCACCAGGCCTCGCATGGGAGATGATCCAGATATAGTACCACGTCGATACCTGTCAAACACTGAAGAGAATTAGTAGAGACAATGTACCTCCGAAGTACCCCCACTTCCACTTTCCCGGGCCGGACTGGAATCGTGTCGAACCAGGATCTGCATTGGATCCATCTGCCTCAGTCCGGATGATTATCTCAGCAGGGCGCTCGAATTACGCAGCACCCAAGGTTCAGCTGGTTGCAGACTACTCAAAACGACCGTGACACGAATATGACGGACGCCCACGCCCGAGCCTAGCGGCGGTCGCCCTCTGATCGCCCGGAGGATCCCAAGTCTCAGCCAAGAAGGTTCCAAGAGAAGTTTTGCCTGGTCGGCATGCCGTCGGGTGGCGGCCAAAATGACTCGAGCCGCCAGCCTTACGGGCAGAACACACGGAAGCACGACTCGCAGTAGAGGGGTGTCTATTCCGTTCCACGCCAAAAAGAGAGAGAAAGAGAGAGGGAAAAAAAAAAGAAAGTCCAGCAAATGAGCCAAATAGAATGAGTTTGAATAGAATATTGATACAGTGACCGCTGCATAATTTCACCCAAACAATGCCCTGCGACTCGGAACTGCCCCGGTCTCCACGACGGAAATCTCAAGTGGAGCACACATCTTAGGGTATGGCCCATCGCCACGCGCGCCGAGCGAAAAATCCGATGGGAGGAGGGTCGACTCGACTCGACCTGCAAATTGGACGGGGGCACATTACCGAGACATCCATATTTGTTACGTGATCCCCCAGGATCTTTTCCCCTCATTCAACCTGGAACCTGCGGTTGTGTGCTTCTTCTCCATACTCCTCCGCAATCTTGAGAAATCTGCGCCAGTACACGATGAGCATTGTCGAAGCACCCCAGGCGCTCCCAACGAGGACCGTCGAGTCCTATCATGGGCAGGACGAGGCAGAGAAGGCCTATCCTGAGAAACCAACGCCCACCGATGATCCGTTTGGAAATGAAGAGAATGGAGAGGTCAAGTATCGAGTGATGAAGTGGTGGTATGTCTTTTCTCTCTTTTTTTTCTTCTTTTTGAGGGGATTTTGGTTTTGGTTTTGGTGTTTCTCTCTTCTCCAAAGAAGGAGGAGATGGACTTGCGGTCCATCTTTGCAAAGACGGTGGTCGAGATGATACATGGATTGTGACCGTAGCTAACCCCATCTGCTAGGCAATCGGGAATGTGTACGTCCATCTTCAATTGAAACGATGGTCCCTCAACGACTCGTTGAGGGCCTTGTGTATGCATGCAGGTCTAACCCAGGTCCTTTTCATCTTTACAGTGATGGTTGCTGAGAACATCTCACTCGGTATCTTGTCACTTCCATCGGCTGTTGCAACTCTCGGCATTGTCCCGTAAGAGAATCATCTTCCCCAGTCTTCTCCCCTCCTCCCTTTGGCTATTCTCCCCGGATGTCTCACCATCGTCTTACAGCGCCTTCATCATCATTCTTGGTCTCTCGGCAATCTCGTGGTACACTGGTCTCATCATGGGTCAATTCAAGTTGCGCTACCCCCATGTGCACAGTATGGGTGATGCCGGTGAATTGCTCCTGGGCAAGTTTGGCCGAGAACTCTGCTACTGGGGCCAGCTGCTCTTCATCATCTTCCTCATGGCTAGTCACATTCTGACCTTCACGGTCCTGTTCAACACCATCACCAACCATGGCACTTGTACCATCGTCTTCGGTGTCATCGGTCTGGTGGTGAGCTGCATCTGTGCCCTGCCCCGAACCTCGGAGAAGGTGTTCATCATGTCCACCGTCTCGGCCGCGAGTATCTTGATCGCCACTATTGTCACCATGATCTCAATCGGTGTTCAGGCACCCGACAATGTCCAGAATGATATCGTCACCGATCCCACCTTTGTGGATGCCTTCCTCGCCGTCACCAACATTGTCTTTGCCTTCATCGCCCACGTGTCGTTCTTTGGCATCATGTCGGAGATGCAGGATCCAGCGGAATTCCCCAAATCTCTCGCCATGCTCCAGGTCGTCGACACGGTGATGTATATTGTGACTGCCATGGTGATTTACTGTTACGCCGGGCCTGATGTCTCCTCGCCGGCTCTCTCTTCGGCGGGTCCCTTGATGAAGAAGGTTGCCTATGGACTGGCCATTCCAACGGTATGTATCGCCAATCTGGTCACAATCTCTGTTTTGAAGATGAGGGAGAGCCATCTCCTCGCCTCCCCCTCCCAATCATGGACCGTATGGACTAATCGATTCATCAACTATATAGGTGATCGTCGCCGGTGTGGTCTTCGGCCACGTCGCCTGCAAATATATTTACGTCCGCATTTTCCGCGGCGAGCGCGCGCACCACATGCACGAACGAAGTCTGCTGGCCACCGGTACCTGGGTCGCTATCGGTCTGACCACCTGGACCGTCGCCTGGGTCATTGCCGAGTCAATTCCCGTCTTCAATGACCTGTTGAGTTTGATTGTAAGAAAATCACCAACCTTGATACAAACACTCTTAAAACCCCATAGTCCCCGTCCGCTAACCGTTTGACCCCGTCTCCAGAGTGCCCTGTTCGGAAGTTGGTTCAGCTGTAAGTATCTTGCTCCTTTCAATTGCCTCCTTCAACCCCTTCCCACGGCTTTGAAGCGCTAACCGATTTCTCTTATAGACGGCTTGCCCGCTATCTTCTGGATGGTCATGAACAAGGGCCAATGGTTCGCTTCGCCCAAGAAAATTGTTCTTTTCAGCGTCAACGTCATTATCCTCGGATTCGCATGCACTATCGTAAGCCAACTTCCTCTTCTCCTCCTCCTCCTCCTCCCCGACCCCTCTCTCCCTTCTTCAACGCCTCTGTCTTTTGAAAAAGAAAAAAAAAAGCCCTCAACTATCTTCGCATCTAACCAAATATCGCCAGTGCGGACTGGGACTCTACGTCTCCGGCAAATCCATCAACGAAAGCACTTCCTCGGCCAGCTGGACCTGCGCCAGCAATGCTATCTGATTCGTCCCTCCCTTCCCCCTCCTCCATACCTCCTTCACAACGACGGCAACCGCATGATGATGATCACGTCACGCATATAAATTCTCAGAAACCAGCCCTGCTTCTCTTTCCCATTTTCCCCTCCCGTTTTCCCCCTTTATCTGACATGGCATTTTCGCATGGAGACGACCACTTACGCACATCAAGTGGGCAACCGCGCAAAGAGCCATGATGACTTTCTCTATATAAAGATAGACTTTGTTTTTGTTTTGTTTTTTTTCGTCTTTTTATTTTCTCTCGTGGCGTTCTCATGGAGTATCACATCTTTTTTCTTTCGATTTTCAAAAGCGCAAAGGTACATTATACATTGGATCGATTTTGTGAGCGCTGTCCGTTTTGTATAGACTCTAGGAATTGATGAAAATAGCATCCATTCACTTTGCACATTTTGCCGAGATTCTCGTGTTCCAAGTTATGAGTGTTTGTGTTTCTTATGGTTTTAAATTTTCGTTGTTCTATCAAATGGTTTCTTGGTGTAAATGACGTTTTCTTTTTTTTTATTCTTTTTTTTTTTAATGGAACAGGGCTGAATCAATCGACTCGGTCTTTCCATAGTCAGGCGAACACGTGTAGTAGCGAATCTCTCGACAGAGACTAACCGTACCTAGATATTCGTTATGGATTGTTAAGCGTTGGGTATCTAGATTCTAGGGCTCTTGGGCAATTTTCGTGGGAAATTCTGTAGGACGGACAAGGGGCCTCCCACTGCAGTAGTGAGGTAGATCTAGAAATGTTCCAGACTGGAGCGGCATCAGGGCGTTGAATGAAACGCTGTTTTGGCAAAAATGTAAAATTCGTCAAGAATGATTCAATACCGCGAGATTCTCGCTATCATATCAGGATCAGGATCATGATCATGGTCAATATCAATATTAATATACATTAGTGTAAATGCACCGTTTGGGTGATTTCACAGCGTACTGTAGTCTCTCCATCGCAGGATCCAGTGTATGTCCGTCCAACGCCTCTCGCAATGAACATTACACGGGGTAATACCATCAGCAAAAAAAAAATAAAAGAAAAAAAAAGACAAAAAAAACGGGGGGGGGGGAGGGGATGGAAGAAAAATTGCGCGTCAATCAAGTACGCCAATTAAGTGGAATCTGCTCTTCCTCATCGTCAACCACCACCACCATCCACACGCCAACCTGTCCATTACTGGCGTATAATGGGGTGCAGTGAATCCAACGACTTCGGCCATCACAATTGTATCGGGTGATCCATTTGATTCGAGCGGTGACGCTATGACCCTGCTGCATCGCTGCCACCAGCTCATCCTTGACGGAGGATGAGCTTCCAATACGAGAAAGGAACGAGGACTGCAGTATTCCAGGGATTTGGAGTGATGGTGATGTGAACAAGACTCGGAGAGATGGGTAAGGTCGAACCAGCAGGTACTATTTATACATATATTTTTTAGTTTTTTTGTCAAACGTTAGCTTGAACCAGTCCTTCAAAAGCAAGGTCCAGGTGCAAGATAGAGCCAGGTGGGGGAAGCTCACATTCTCATATACTCCAGTTAATCCCCGTAGCAGGGGAGACTTGACATCTCTGAGACGAATGGCCTCTGCTTCGCTGTCCATGGATCCTCCTCGCGGGTGCCATTGTCTCTGATTACGCGAGGATGGCCGCGTGTGGAGTGGGTGAAACAAGTCGCCACCATACTCTTGAACGGCGTTGAGTTCCTTGGGGCTAAAGAGCTCGCACAGCTGTCGAAACTCGTCCTTATGCGGTGCAGTGGACATCTCGGCGATGCTCTCCTCATCTGGATCGCGGTACCGTGACTGAAGCTCTAGGAGGGATTCCATTTGGACTCCATCGAGGGCTAGGCCGGAGACGTCAATTTGGGCGCCAATCACGTACTTCACAGTACCCTTGCTGTCGTACAGAGGTGCACATTGGAGAAGGTTCATGAATGGAGATCCGTCTCGGCGACTATACGCGGGTGTGTCAGTCTCCATGGGCACATTGCACTTGGGAGGGGTCAAACGTACTAGTTGAGGAAAAGCTCCGAATGATGTCTTCCTGCCTTGAGAGACTCTCTCAACCGACGCACGCTATTGGGGTTCGTTTGCGGCCCTTGAAGAAACCGACAGTTGCGTCCCAAAACGTAATCCATACCATATTGTGTAGTTCGGTGAAACTCTGTTGGTTTGTCAGCACAAAGCTTCTTCTTCTTCAAAGCTTGCCAAGCGAGACGATGAGCCAACCTTTGGAAGCAAAAATGATTGGGTTGTCTGGACGCGAAGGATCCGTCAGACAAAAGACCTCCGCCAGTGCGTTTGCCGTGTCCCGGAACTTCATTGGCAATGTGCCCCGAACACGCTCCTCGACGATTTTGCTGGCGATGGTGATACATCTGGACGTGATATAGGCAGGAAGCTCCTCGGCGACCAGCGCGTTGAGACCGTCTTCGATCCGCCGCTCGAGGACCTTGTTGATCGTCATCCCCGCGGCCTCGGTCTCGTTTTGGATTGCTTGGACGGCCGGTGGTGGAACATCGGTGGAGAGTCGAATCAAAGTGTTTGCATATTCCAGCGCTTTGAGCGCCTTGACAGCATTGAGATAGTACGTGAGGGTTGAAATGGATCGTGGCCGCTCGTCCAAAAGAAATTCCCGGAATCTTGCCAGATATCGAGGATTGTTGAGGATGCACAGCATGTGTTCCTTTCCAAACATCACATCCGACAGGCGTTCCAGTTTATGGAGAGGTGCCTCGATCCCGTCCCACGGCGCGATCAATTCGTATGATGGACCTTCTTCATTCACTGGATTGTAATCCTCCGCCTCCTCGTACGGATTGCTCTCTTGAAGCAGCGGGAGCTCATGGGCCGTGGCGTGGCGGCGCATGTTCTTGATCGAGGACTTGGGCGTGGGATAAGCGTTTTCGGCGAGAGACTGGGGCGGGGTGGTCTTTTCTTCGGCGATGATATCCAGTCCTTTCGGACGACTGGGAGGATGTGGAAATTCGTCGAGAAGGTGATCGGTCCTCAATGGCGAGAGAATCCGCGGAGAAGGTCTGTCAGGAACCGAGGGATTCATCGCAGCCCGTGAGTTTCTCCCCGACTCGGACATCCATTCGTGGTATTCATCGCGAAGACTTCCCGATCCCGAACGCAAGGAATCGCTATCGAGCCCCAGCATCTCGTCATGAAAATCTCCATACGACATCTTGAAGACGGATGATGGCAATGTGCATGAAATGCGAGACCGGGAGTGTTACGTAGTCTATTCCTTTGCCCTTCCAAGGAGTATGACCTGAATACCCTCTCACTTTGGGTAGGACATTGCTGGCTCTTATTGTCTTTGCGCATCGTGTAATTCTTTTTTTTTTGCATCCAAAAGATCGTTTGATGTATCATTTCTTGCCCCCCTCCCTCCGAGTATGGTCGCATTGATTTCCGTCGCTTTGAGATGACAATTTCTTCACTTGGTACCGTCCTGACGGGTCCAGCTGGCACGAACGCGTTCGCTCTTTGCACAGGTCACAACTATCGTGGAAGCCGATCGATCCCCCCCCCCCCCCCCCCAAACTCGCTTGAAGGTCCAAGAGATCGACATTGACTCTTGGCGGATGATGCAACCGTGAACGTCTCCACCGTGTCAACGAGGCATGGCGCACGGGGATGAATATCTCCGGCGGGCGTCTGGTCCTCGGTCCTGTCAGATGGAAGTGGACAAATCGAGATCTCTCGTTAAGCATTACAGACGATCATTCGGCAGGAGAGAGTTTGGACCTGTCAGCTTTCCGCACTGGCGGGAAACGAGGACGACGGAAGGCGCCTTTGGGGTTCTTTTTGTGTTTGGATTGGGTGGATGAGTGCGGTGTACAACCATCACAATAGGCATTGACGGGGATCTCACGAAGAATAAAGTACGGGTGGCTTGGTCTCGATCGCTTCGACTGTTGCATGTTCGTTGGACTCTCGGAGCACTTGCGCCCTGCTGTTCGATTGCCTTGCATGGACCGAAGACTGCCATCGTCCCGATTTGGCATGTTCGTGTCGGAAACCACAACTCAAATCGCAAATCCAATCACCGCGGAAATACCACAACACCTCTTTTCTTTTTCCCCCTCTCTTTCCCCTGTCCCGCTCGTACTAGCAAAAGTCCTTTCATCTGCTCGTAATTGTGTAGGTTCTGTCGATCGTGAGGCTGGAAAAATGGGGGGGGGGTCCTCCGCCCAACAGCAAAAAGCGCTCGACAAACACGATCAGGACATTGCATGCCTCCCTTTTTTTTTAACTCGCTTTCTTCCCCCCGCGCTCTGACCCTCGTTTGCCTGCTCGTTACTGTGCCTGCATGCACGAGCACCAACTTTGAGGTTCCCGGTTCTATGAGAATCAAGCTGGATTACGGGTGCTCCCATCGCGTCATTGCATTTTGTCGTATCTCCTTGTGGCCGAGCTGCCACCGGGGAGGAGCTGATCCGACGGTTTCTGACAGGGAATCTACATCGGGGACGATCTCAGATCTGACAACATCTCTTTCCTTGCTAAGTAAATACGAAATCGAAATCTATGGTGGCTATGTGATTGATATACCGCCAGTCCTGGGAGCTGGTCGGGAAAAGAAAAGAAAAATCAAATCACGAATGAAATAGAAGAACAGGACTACTTCCGTCCTTATTACCGTTGGACAACGTCCATTCACCCACGTCCCCACAACTCACCTCGATGAAATCTCCATCGTCTTGATGATTCCTGTTGAACCTATAAGTCTCTTTTACATTTTTAGCAGCGGCAAGCAGCATCGGTCATTCCATTTTCGGCTCGTCAAATTACAGTGTGTGCAAGCAACGAGTTTTGCATGTTGCATGATCGCTTACTCAACAAGATAGCGAGGAGAGAGAAACGTGCCAGGTAGCAACTAGACTGAGTGATGTAGATAAATTCGGTAGTCGGGGGGAAGGAATCGAATGATCAGCTCACTCAAACTTGAAATACTTGACCATAATTCAGGTTGCTGTACAGGCCTGCTGCCTGGGGCCTATAAACTGACCTACTTCCTTCTCAGGTTCCGCTGTGCAAGGTTCAAATAAGGCTGAAACGGAAGTCATACTTCAATTTAGGATTTTGATGCAATGCTCCTCGAAAAAAAAAAAAGATAACATCAGTTGAGACGCTCAGTCCGGTGTAAAATTGTGCTTTATACCTCCTCTCAACAGACGCTCGCTCATTCAATTCCCTCTTATGGACGTGAAGAGAATCTGGTTGGCAGACTACTAATCAATTGTGGTGAGGGCATCGTCAAATCTGGATCAGACCGGAGCCGCAAATCGACTGTTGGGTCAGTGACTTTATCGATAAGCATCCGACCTGATAAGCCGATAAGCAAAAAATTTCGGGGGATGCGGAGAAGCAATTTGGGACCAGCGCAAAGCACACTCGTGTCCATCTCTCCTAATTCACGATGCCCGAGAAAATTCACACCAAGTTTGGTGGATCTGACGATGAATCGACTCAACCCCCTTCTGAAAGTTTGACACCAGCTTCATTAGGCCAGGACGTGGGCCGCAAGAAGAAGCGCAGCAAGAAGAGGAAACTCGACGAAGTTACCGAGGGATCGCAGGTCCCGACAGACGAGGCAACGACTCAAGTTACGAAAAAAGACAAACCCTCTCCTCCGGTGCCGGGATCAGAGAAAAAGATCTCAAAACATGTGGTTGTTCCGATAAACGAGCCGGAACCCTCGCCGGCTGAGACGGGGCTTCCCCAATCCAAGCCGAAGCACAAGTCGAAACCCCCGGCCCCAAAGAAGTCCCTCACCGACACGAAAACAAACTTCAATTCGCTGCGCGAGAGAGCCAACGTACTCTACGAGTCTCGCAAAAAACTTCCCATTTTCAACCATGCCGATGAAATCCGCCAGAAGCTTCGTGACCAGGATGTCATGCTCTTGGTCGGTGAGACCGGTTCCGGAAAGAGTACCCAGATTCCGCAATTCCTCGTCAACGAATTCTGGTGCCGCCCAACCCCTGCAAAGATACCAAAGGAAGATGGATCACACAAGACCGTGACGGTAGGAGGGTGCATTGCAATCACTCAGCCTCGTCGAGTCGCCGCCATTTCGCTGGCCCGGCGTGTGGCCGACGAAATGGGAACACCGCTGGGATCTTCCTCGCCGGCGAGCAAAGTCGGTTATTCAGTGCGATTTGATACATCTACATCCCCGAGCACGCGGGTGAAGTTTTTGACCGAGGGAATGCTGCTTCAGGAAATGTTGCATGATCCCTGGTTGACCAAGTATAGCGCCGTGGTGGTGGATGAGGTGCACGAACGCGGTATCAACGTTGATCTGGTCGTGGGTTTCCTCCGGAACCTGGTCTCTGGCAATTTACATGGCCGTGGTGGGGTACCCCTCAAGGTGGTGGTCATGAGTGCTACAGCTGATATGGAGAGTTTGATGGGTTTCTTCCAGGAAGGGCTGAAGCAGCCACCGCAACCCCCAGCTCAACCATCCATCACCAATGGCGAGCAGAAGAACATGGAGCTTTCGAAACCCTCTTCTCGGACAATCACCGCTTGTCATATTAAAGGTCGCCAGTTCCCCGTCAAGATGGTCTACTCGCCTGAACCTGTGCATGACTTTGTCGATGCCGCATTGAAGATCATCTTCCAAATTCACTACAAGGAACCTATGCCCGGCGACATCCTCGTGTTCCTTACTGGTCAAGAAACCGTAGAGAACCTTGAGAACTTGGTGAATGAGTATGCGATTGGCATGGATCCATCCTTGCCAAAGATCCAAGTCCTCCCGCTCTTTGCCGCGCTGCCACAAGCTGCCCAGCAACGCGTCTTTGCCCCCGCTCCGCCTCGGACTCGAAAGGTGGTCCTGGCCACCAACATTGCCGAGACCTCCGTGACAGTCTCTGGAGTTCGGTATGTCGTGGACTGTGGCAAGGCCAAGGTGAAGCAATTCCGCACGCGACTTGGCTTGGACTCCCTACTGGTGAAACCCATCTCCAAATCCGCCGCCATTCAGCGAAAAGGTCGTGCTGGTCGTGAAGCACCCGGTCAATGTTTCCGGCTCTACACAGAAAAGGACTATTTGGCCTTGGACGAGACCAACACGCCAGAGATTCTCCGGTGCGATCTCACTCAGGCGCTCCTCAATATGAAGGCCCGCGGCGTGGATGACATTGTGCGCTTTCCCTTCTTGACCCGGCCCCCGCGAGAAGCCCTGGAGAAGGCTCTCCTTCAGCTGTTGAACATTGATGCGCTCCAGGAGGACGGCAGTATCAGTGAGATTGGTCTCCACCTGGCCAAACTACCTCTGTCCCCCACGCTCGGCCGAGTTCTGTTGGCTGCGTCGGAACATGGGCCTGACTGTCTGCTAGATGTGATCGATATCATCTCCTGTCTCAGTGTTGAGAACATCTTCCTCAACACGACCTCCGAGGAGAAAAAGGAGGCCGCCGAGACAGCGCGGCGAGATCTCTATCGCCGCGAGGGAGATCATCTCACAATGCTCTCCACGGTCCGCGCATACGCGGGTGAGAACGTGGACCGAAAAGTCTGGGCCGAGCGACACCTCGTATCACACCGAGCGATGCAGTCTGTCATGGTAGGTTCAGTAAACTTCTTTCCAATGCACCGACCCCATTGCCAGCGGCATGCCGCCGTTGGTTGCATCCCTTCCGCTTCCCCTCTGGATCCCACGTGGCTAATCACATCACCCTTTGTGTTCAGGACGTTCGCAAACAGCTTCGCGCCCACTGCCGCCAGTCGAAGATGCTCCCCCGCGAAGAGCGCCACGACCACTCGCCGGACCCGTCGCCCGAACTGATTCTGCAAAGTTTCCTGGCCGGCTTTGCAACCAACACGGCGCGCCTTGTGCCCGACGGCAGCTACCGCACGATTGTCGGCAATCAGACGGTGGCCATCCACCCATCCAGTGTCCTGTTTGGGAAGAAAGTGGAGGCCATTCTCTACAATGAATTTGTGTTTACGAATCGCAGTTATGCCCGGGGAGTGAGTGCCGTGCAGATGGATTGGGTTGGAGAAGCTTTGGCGGGCAGGTGATGGAGGGGTGGAGCAGCACGGCGGATCAAAGCCACTGACATGATCGGTGGTCTTGGGTCGAAGCAGCATGACCGTGACTGGTTGGCCCGGTCATTGGGCGCCGCACTCGACCTTCTTCGATTCTCGCTGCGAGCGTACCCAACTTGTGATTTTTGCACTGTTTATACCCATGCTTTCGAGCATCTGCAAATATGAAATGCTTTTCTATACATGGATTCTCATCATCCTATGCACTGAAAACAGTAGCGTTGTGAAAATAATCCTCCCTGCTGCAGTTCATGTTGGGATTTGCGTTTAAGACAGCGTCTTGCCCTCTAGTCTTACTCGGATTGGCGCCAAGCGTCCCGAATCCGATAACGAATCGATGGGGACCTGCATGATGGTGATGAGCAATCGAAGCAATCGTTTTTGTCGGGGACACGGAGGGTCAGTCGTAGGCGCCAGTAATAGCGGGAGTACCTAATGTGGACACTCGGTCGATCTTCTTGCCACTCACATTCCCCCATCTCAATCCTTGTTGGTTTGAACCGTCTTTGCTAGCCCTGGGCTAAGGTACCTCTGCTGGGATATATTTCCACAACTTCCACGGTCCTCTCAGCTCTCGGATCGGAGGTACAACCAGGCAAACATGCTTCCATGTCCAAATCTTCGGCCTGATGATCCGCCTCTTCTGTAAACTTCATCTGCAGACCAGCACAGCTCCCTCGATGTGTATGTAACAGGACTCAAAGGCCGTGTCCCAACTTCGATCGGACCGGTGCTCAAGTGTGTCTGCACCATGTATTCAAATTCCAGCGGTGGCCATCTCCCTGTTCTCCAGCTGGTCAAATTCAGGCTTAGACTGGTGAGACGGTTCTCCGGTGGGCCCCGACTGTGAGGGATCATCTGCCCAGCCATCCGCCTCACGCGATCCCTGATCCATCACATTACAAGGAAATGAATGTCCCGTGGAAATATCCTCCCCAAACAAATGGAAATAACTTCCCCCCTCCAAGACTTTTCGCCTCCGGTGGTTTGTTTCTTTCACATTACGGGGACGATTGTTGAGCCCTCTCTGTCGCTGCTTCCCATGAAGTGCATTCGAATCATTCTGTAATGACGACGTCCCCTTGAGGTCGTGTCCGGTCGATCTTCTCGGTTGACTGGTGAGGTGTGCCTCCATCACAACTTTCATCGGCTCTCATCATTCTCCAGTCGTTCTTGGATCACGATGACCCTCATGCTCTAAAGTGTCCTTCTTCGCTGCTGGTGGACCACACAGACACGCCATCTACCAACGCTGGACGATGCTTCCACGTCCCGGTTGAGTTCACCCATTTTCGACACGCGCATCATCCGACTCCGACTCCACTACCTTATCGGGCGTCGACGGCTGTGCCCTTATCGCGCATCTCATCATCACTCCCTCGCATGAGCACTCGTTCACCCTGCCCCCTGGTCCTCTTGATCCGGCGGTAAATGGTTCTCTCCATCGCCAACTCTTTGGAGGGTTCCCCTTACCCTCTTCCAAAAATTGATCATCGCTTCTCTTTGGTCCGTTGCCGGTTGTGTTCATTTTCTCTGTCGGACACTCTCACTCGACTCCAGTTCCAGTGGTCAGGAATTGCGGGGGCAGATCCACCCGTCCATCGTCATATCCACCCTGTTTCATCAATCTCCTATCTACATCGTCGATTCCAGAGCTGAGAGCTCATTCTCCCCCCCCCTCCCTCTCTTGGATCGTGGTCTGATCATACCTGAATCTTCTCGCCCCTCATGGCGTTGCAAGTGCCAACCCAGGCACCGAGGCGGCGAGCGTCTCATTCCCCGTCTCAACGCCCGTCATCGCTCGGTTTGCCTTCCCCCTCCTCGACCCAGCCAGAGGATGACACAACGCAGTGGGTGCTGTTTGCTCCCACCGCCCGGACACACACGGCCTCCACGGACCAGACCCGCACGGTTGGAGCCTCCCGTCTCAGTGATTTCGGCTCGTTCGGAACCGCGACTCGATCGGCGGTTGAGCAGGATGGGGAAGTAGTCGTTGAAGATGAGGACGCGTTGGATGACCATTTTGACGAAGATGGTACCGAGTTGGACAGCCTGGACGATGGACTCCACGCCTTTCGTGCCCCGTCGCTACCGTCGGCATCTCCATCACCCTTGGATCAGGGCCCCCCGGCGATGCTGCCCGCGCACGATGGACTGGGCAGTTTTCAGGCGTCCAGCCCCATGGTCCAGGATCAGCTCTGGCAGCATGAGCAGTATAACCCTCAACGGCGGCAGGCCGGGGGCCAGTACCGCCGGCGGTCGAGTGTGCAGCGTCACGTGGATACGGCCAATGAGCAAGAAAGCCTGATGGAGCGAGACCGCTGGCAACGGATCGAGCAGTGGCGAATGGACCAGAGTCGCGCGATTCTGCAGGAGATTGAGCGAGAGACTCGTCGTCGATGTCGGCCGCCTCGTTCGAGTGTATCCACTGTACCGCGGCCGGAGGACTCTCCCGCTCCAACGGCCCCTTTGAAGAGCTCAGTCAACGCTGATGCCCCGGCTGGAGCGGTTGCCGAGATGAGTGAATCGTTCTGGCAACGTCTCACCCGCAAGGTCATTGAAGATCTCATCGGGATCGACGACGCTCTCCTCTCTGTCATACTCGGCGAATCTTTACCACTGGAGGTACAATCCGAGGGAAAGGAATCGTCACCGCTCGATATGGAGACCGTGCTGGCACGAGAACCAGATCTTGCGCGACCCGAGGCCCCTTTCTGGCAAAGTCGGGTTCTCCAACGAATCGCTCACGAGTTGGGGGTTCTTGTGCACCAGCTCTGTGAGCATCCGGGTGCTTTCACCTCATATTACGAATTGACCAAGACCATCTCGAGTGAGTATGCTGGCATGCCACTCAATCGCCCGGTGGACAGCGCAGCCGCCTTCAAGTCCAACGAACCCCCCACCGCCCAGCAGTCCTCCGATAATGCTCTTCCCGCCGAATCCATGCCCTCCTTACACTTCCAACCCACGTTAGGCGATCCTCATCGTGAACATGCAGCCCAATGGGGGATCGAGGATGAGGACCCGGCCGGTCACACCACCCCGGAATCTGTCCGAGTACAGCAGGAGCAGGAATACTGGGAGCGTGGACTGGATGTCATGATGGTCTTTCGATATTTGCGAAGCCGATTCAGCCGCCATGGCTACATGGCCGGTGAGAAGCACAGCCCGACCTCATCTCCGCCACGTCACGCGCAGGATGCTTCCCGCAGAGCTGCCATCATCCGTCAGCACCACCCTCTCGTTGCCCACGCCCACTCACGCTCTCAAACGCAGACCCGCCGGACTTCCTACCATTCGGGAGGCACAACCTCTGCGGGTGTCTCTGCGCCGTTGACTCGGCAGCACCTGCGTCGGCCCGGATCCAGTTGCGCCAGTCAGAGCAAACTTTCCGCCATCTCGAGCCGTCGAACATTGACGGGCTCGAGCAGGAATTACTGGGATCTGGGCGGGTCCGTGGACAGCAATAGCGCCATTGGCGTGGGAGCTGGGCTCGGCACATGGGCTGAAGCATGATGAGGGTGCTGCGTCGCATTTCCTGTCCAAGTTAGATTTGCCCTTTTCTTCCCCTTTCTTTGTCTCCCTTGTCGAGATTCCGGTGTTTGGCAGGATGTGGTTGGTGTTGGAGATATTTGGAGAAACAATATACACACATATACATGACGGAGATGGACGGGCTCCATGGAAATGATCGGATCTGTGAGATGGACTAATTGGTGTTGAGGCAGCGTGTATCTGGCGTTCTCAAAGTGACTCTTCTCTACGAGCAGAGTTTGTTTTGATCATGACTTTTGATTTTGTTTTTATTTTGATTCTTTTTTTTTTTGTTCTTTCGGTTCGATACTGAAGGGATTCCCTCTCGGCTCTAGATTCATCCTCTACATCTCCCGACAAATGTGCATACATACGTGATACTTGGACATATATACATTCAAACCGGCAGATCTCATCTGAATCTGAAGCTGTTGTGGCAATAGACATGTAGAGTGCGCTGAATAGTCACGGAAGACCTTGTTTCTCTCCTCGGCCTTGAGTGAAGGACGGAAAATATAGAGTCACTCGCTGATGGATCATGGATGATCAATTCCAATTAGAGGGACATTACTGAGGACTGTACTTCCAGCCGATAGTTTGCACCTCGATAGATGCTAACCTTAATGGCTCAGCCGACGCTGCCCACCTGCATTGACGAGGCTCATCCGTCAGGCCAACCACACTGAAAGATCTTTGCCCTGACTTTCAGCCCTGGTACTTCAGGGTCTCGAGTCATGACAATATCAGGGGAGTACTTTACTACCTTTACATGCCTAGTGATCGATATTCATCAGCTCTGGTATCCAAGGAAGGACTATAAAGTTTATCTTTTCCACAATAAACAGGAAGAGACGAGAGCAATCGATTCCACATTTCGGATGAATAGAATTCGACAAAGTGGCTGGAATCCTCGGGCTCGATCAACCCATTTTGTCCCAGATCACCTTTTCGACTGGCAGATACACAAATACAACAGGTATCGTATGCTTCCTGGCAAGCTATTTGCTTTCAGTTGGAGTGGTTGGTTTTTTTTTCTTGTTCAAAAAAAACGAACATGAAAATGAAAGAAAAAAAGACTTGAAAGTCGCCCTAGGCCCCGGGGCCCCCCTTGGCCGCGGATGATCGACGTTTCCGGGCTCGTCAGTGTTGAACTGGAATTGACCTGCATTGGGGACACACTGAGGTTTCCCACTAGGAAGTTCTCGGAGGATTAAGGTTGTCGATTCAGGAGATGTCGAGGATAGGGGAAATGCACCTGTTTGCATCATGTGTTGTGTCTATTGGAGAGAGAGATGTAGATTATTTGAATGGGTAGGTACGTATTTTGACGCAAACTAAAATCACTCGACATCTGAAGGTAGGGGTACATTTAGAAAGAGAAAGTTAATTACCTTGTACCTCAGGCCCCCGTCCAGCCTTAGATGGGCTAGTATTTAGTAGGTACTAAGTCCTACTTAGTAGGTAGTAATCTGTTATTAGGTGAGGTTTATGTACTCGGTCAGTTTTCCATGTCTGTTTTCGAATGTGTCCATCTTGTTGGACGGAATAAGGTAGTCCTGGTCCCACTGGATTGGGACTTCCACCGGAAGCACAACGAGAAATATCCATAATCTTCAACCTTTTGATCCAAGTCATCCAATTCTTTCTTCCCCTTCTTTTTTCGTCTTCGAAAACCTCCAACGATCTGGCCGTGCACTGGCCAAAGGGGTCCCGGTTGCGGCCCCGGTTTCCGGAGTGGGTCGTCCCAAAAGAGTCCAAACATTCCTTGCATCTCTATTATTGTCTCGCGTCTCATTCTTCGCATTGCCGGGTCACCACATACTATTGTTGATTATTAGATCTTTGGGCGTGGTGCGACCTCAAATGTTGCAAATGGATCTGTCTCTCTTCCATACCACCTGAGCCCAGAGAAGTCCCCGGAAATATCGGACCGTTGAATAGGTTATTTAATCCAGTTCAAAAGGTCACCTCCTGGCATCCTCATAGACCACTTTCTCTCGTCCCCTTCATCATCATCATCTTCTTCTTCCTTATTTTTCCCTCGATATATTTTTACCTTGACTTACAAACTCCCTATTAATTCCCCATCACCCTTTTTATTCTTTCCATTCTACCTTACCAATACCAGGTAACCCACTACCGAATTCACTCGACCCGATCTTATACCAACTCCCTCCAAACTTTGCCAAAATGAGACTCTCCGTTTTCCTTCCCCTCGCGGCCTTTCTCACCATGACCGCCGCTGAGATCGCTCACAAGGTCACAGAGGTCAGCACCTGCTTGGTAAGTTTCTCAATTCACCCTCCCATCTCGACCTTTTCACTTCAATTATTCCTCTCGCAATCCTTGACATACAATGTATTCTTTTTTTTTTTTTTTTTTTAAAAAAACTAACCCATACTCGTTTTCTTTTCTTTTTAATGCAGAACCGCTGCTTGAACGAAGGCGCCCTCGTCGCCGGATGTATCTCCCAGTGGGACACGGACTGCACCTGCACTAGTCCTGCTTTCAAGGACACGGTGCAGATGTGTTTGACGGTCTCGTGTACTCCCAATGATGTTACAGGTATGTATGCTTGTTGATTTGGATTTGCACCGGGTGAGAAGGACAGGCAGATGTTTTTTGCTTTCCTTCTTTCTCTTTTTCTGGACGGTGGAAAAAAGTACAGAATGGATTGCTGATTGTGGGAATCTTTTTCATCATATGTATAGCCGCTGGAGAAGTACACAAGGAGCGCTGCGGTGCTACTCGCTCGGCTCCTACTGGTGCTGGGGAGAAGCCCAGCGGCGAAAAGCCTACTGGCGAGAAACCCAGTGGCGAGAAGCCTGCTGGTGAGGAGTCCAGCGGCGAGAAGCCCACTGGGGAGAAGCCCACTGGCGAAGAGTCCAGCGGCGAGAAGCCCACTGGAGAGAAGCCCAGCGGCGAGAAGCCCAGTGGTGAGAAGCCCACTGGCGACATGCCCAGCGGTATGCCCACCGAATCCGAATAAAAAACAAACAACGGCATGCGTTCATGGCAAAAAGAGCCAAGTGGAAACAAAGTACCAGGCCCAGCCAGACCACTGTTGAACGAGGCACGAGTGGAGTGGTCACTTTGATTTAGATACAAGTATACACTGAGCAGGATACAGGAAATGAGGCTCCCCGAAAAAGGGAAAAAAAAAGGGAGCGCCGAAGGGATCGTGGTTGGATAGAGAGAGAGGAAATCAGAACGTGAATTCGAATCGAATCCCATGTATCTCCCATGTAGCCTGGTGTAGATGTGGTTAGGTGGTAGTAGTAGTAGGCTGGCATGGTGACGACGTGGACCTTTAAAAAAGTCTCGCTGCCAAGTTCACTTGTAAGATAAACCTTTGGACATGGATTGTTGAACGAGGCTCCGCGGGTGGACCAACTGGATCATTCCAAGCCTGTGCAGGTGTGACGGATTGGTCCCCAGGACAAGGTTAAAATAAAACATGGAGGATCCAGGTCCGTCGATCACATCGAGTCGGGTCGTGGATGAGACGTCGCCGCTTAGAGAGGACCGAGAATAAGAGATACCAAGTGTAGTCGATCTGACGACTATCTACTCGACGGTAGGATGGGGAGTTGCTACGGATGTGGTACGAAACGACAACTAAAACCGATAAAGCTGAAAGAAAAGAGGCCGGGGGAATTGATATTTTGGAACAAGCTGGCTAAAAAGAAAAGAGAACTGTTTTTAAGAGTATCATCAGAACTTCAAATTTTCATCGTTCTTGATTTCATATTCTGGATCGAAAACAATTCTCCATCTAAGCCTGGGACACGTTCTCGTAGGCGTCGGGGAAGCGGCGCATGTTCTGCTCGATGAGACCGTGGCCACGGAGGAACTGAACGTAGGCACCGTCCTGCTTGAGCTTGCCCTCCTGGCGGAGCTGAACGTACTCCTCGCGGCGAACGGGGGTGAAGCCCCAGTTCTTGGAGACGATGATCTTTTGGCGGCCAGGGAACTTGTACATGGCACGGCGGAGGGCCTCGATGGCGGTGGCCCGGTGGGAGTCACGGGTGCGGACGGACAGAATGATCTGGCCGATGTTCACACGGGCAACGGTACCCTGGGGCTTACCGAAGGCACCACGCATACCGGTCTGCAGACGATCGGCTCCGGCGCAAGACAACATCTTGTTGATACGGATGACGTGGAAGGGGTGCACGCGGACACGCATGTGGAAACCTTCCTTACCGGCGATCTTCACAAGGTACCTGGAAGAGGAGGAAAGGAGAGACGGTTAGTTTCATATACTCCGATCGTCAAAGACTGCATTAAACAGATCCTCGGGAAAATGGACATGAATCGCAGTCAAAGGGACGGGTGGACGAACTTGTTGGCGCAAATACGGGCGGCCTCGAGGGCTTCGGAAGACAGCTGCTCATACTCGTTGGAGACCATGTGCACACAGGTGGGGAAGTCGTCGACATTGGCCTTCTTACGACCGAGATCGAAGATACGGATCTTGGGGTCGGGAACACCACGGTTGAAGCGCGACTTGGGGTACGGCTAGAGGACGGACGATCATGTTAGTGGGTTTGAAGTCTGCCAAGGGCCGTGAAGCGCAGGTCCATCTCGTGTCCAGGCTCGGCTCTCCCCAGATGATGCGATGCTCGATGATTTTATATCCCCATATGTGAACAATCCTCTCAAGGAATTCCCTGCCCAAACTGAGCTGAAATTCCCTGCGTGTCCCATGTCCAACATCGCTTTCCCGATTGAACCGCTGTAAATGCGCGATACCTGATGCGATCGTCATCCTCCCCACAACCGAGCCTCTCGCACACAAAAGATGTCTCTGTTCTTCACAAATTCGAAATTCGGCAACGCACCTTGTTCTTGCAGTAGCGGTAGCAGCGGGCGGGACGGCGAGCCATTGTGAATGCTGGAAATGGGCGATATGCACTTCCTGCGAACTGGGTATTGGTTGTCGTTGGGTGTCGAGGGATCAAAGTCGAAAAAGAAGGGAAATCGAGCGGGTCACGGGATTGTTTGATTTCCAAGCAGCAAAGTGGCGAAGCCCTAAACCCTAGTGAGCGGACCAGTGAACGGGCGGCAGGAGGATCCGCTTTGGGTGGGATCCAGCCGGTTTGACTGACTGCGTAATCAGCGACGGGTGTCTTCGATAAGTCTCCGTGCTTGCTGATAGGAGGATAGATTGCGACTACGGCGTCTAGTACATGAGCCTTTATACCTGTGCTGGCCAAGGTTGACTCATTGAGAGTCATCGTGAGTGCTCACGGATGTACTGTCACTCGCCCCCCGGTAGAGTTTCCAGTTGCTTACTTTGTGCCGTCATACCCAGATCGATTACAAATTCAAGCTGGATGAAGGGGTCGTCTGGTACAGAGTTTGAGACGTCGCCATCATCCCAGGGGGCCTTGATAAAGGTCTCCGTCCCGATTACGTAGGGAAAAACGCGCAGCAGCACTGCTGGGTGGTGAAATGCCCGTGGTTTGACTTTGTATAGAAGCAATGACAGTTTATAACTAATCATTCAAAGCGCCTCTCCAAGTCCTCCGCAGAGCATTCACCAGCACGCCGCTCCAACAACACTCGCAGGCGACTCAACCTCCCATCCTTGACTTCTTCGGGCCTCCACCGATTACTGGGTGCCAGTAAGGATGTCGGAATCACCAGCATCCAGGATGGCCATGGTAGAGCAACGGAAAAGCTTACCGCAGGCGGTACCCAGCTCGATCTATGTCAATCTTAGTATGATCGTTCAATCACCGCTCATCCCCTGGCCGGACTGTTTCCCGGAAATTGACTGTCAATTTCACTCACGTTGTTACCAGAGAAGTGGTGAACAGGAGTCTTGGCCAGCATGGCGTAGTACTCGAGCTCGGACTTGCGGAGAGGGGGAGTGTTGGCGGCAATGATGACCAGCTTAGCCTTGCCGGAGCGCAGAGTCTTCATGGTAGACTGAACACCCAGGGTGACCTTGCCGGACTTCATCACCAGGGCGAGCCTGGAGTTGATCTGCCGGTGGAAAAAAAAATAGACTTTAGTATGACCGTCGGGAATGCAGACACGAGGCATGGAGGATTTACTCACGTTGTCGGAACCCTTCTTGGACTTCTTGTTGGGGGCCATCTTTACGCTTTGAAGTAGTGAGCTTCAAAAGGATCTATGAATATGGATCGAGAGATGCGCTCCGGCCGGCGTGGGTATCGAGAAGTTATCGCGACAAAGTGTACTGAAGACCATGTCAAAGAAATAGCATGCGGACGGCTATCGGCAGAGACGTTATTCCGCCCCGTACTCGCATCGCCGGGTCCAGCCCCATTTTCAACCACGTGATGGGATACCGATCGTGAGAATGCCCGTCTCGGCCCCACCGTCACTTGGATCGGCAGCTACGTACATTATGTACCTGTAGATGCCTGAGGCTGTTGGTGTGGGATTTGGTCTTCCATCCAGGCATACAGTACTTGCTACTTGCGGTGGAGCGTATTTAAACCCTTCAATTTCCTGTCCTCCGGGACTCTCTTCATCGACGAAGAAGGGAGACGGACCGAATGCCGTGTGCTAGCCATATTGACTTTGTAAGTCTAGCCGTCTAAGGCAACAGAAAATTGTCATCCAGTATCTGGCCATGTATGCTACCCATCATTCCATGTATAATTTCGCCGTCGTGATTCAACCCCTTCACATTATTGATAACGCAGACCCAGTGACTTGAATACCTACATGTAGCCACCATATCACGTGTACATATTCATACTTACTGCCATCGCTTTACAGCAATACCAGCAACACGCGACTGGAAACTTTGGTCTTTTTTAAACCACGGTGAAAGGTTGCATCCCATGCATAGAGACCCTCGTTGGGCTGGCAATTACAAGAATAGACTCGATGCTCTAGCTGGAGACTCTAAAATAGGTGCTTTTAATTTGGTAGGCTGTGCCTTTGATTAAATTTCCATGGACTGCCCAGCGCTTACTTATGAGCCGAAACATCGAGCGTCGGATTGGGCAGCCAAGGTCAGGAGTATGTCACTGATATATCCTTTGTATCCATGCAGCCTCGAGAGCGCGCATGGATTGAGCGTTTTTTACATTTATTGAATTTCCATTGGGCTCTCGTTCTGGGTACTTTACATCACTTTGATTCTTCTCATCGATTCGATGACATGCTATGGCGCATCTCCCCTTTGTCTGCCGACTGACGAGTGACATTTAGGTTAATTACTGCATGGCTCTGTCTATTAAGGCTCACCTAGGATTTACTGTTGGTTGATCTTCAGTGGCCCCTTGTTTCCAATTTTTTTTTTTTTTTTTTTTGGTTTCAGCCTGACTCCGCCCCCAGGCCTTCGATCCATGTTCCGGATTCGTATTTTTAGAATTTCGTGGGCAGTAGGTTTCTTCGAGAGAGCTGTGAAGTACGTATTTTGACTCATGAGATAAGTTGGGTAAAATTCCGGGATTAGTCAGTGGCCAGGGCACCGTTTGCAGTACTATCATGTGTCCAGACGGACGATAAAATGCAGTAATATACGATTTTGTGTACATGCTTCCGTACGGACACAGGCAACGAAGCCCTTTCATGCAGATCGGAGGCTTGTTTGTTGTTTACCCGGTTACCCCAGTAAGGAGGATCGTGCAGCTTGCAGCAAATAGGACAGTCGTGCCGGTGACTGTCCTCAAGACATAAGACATGCACGAGTCAAAATTTGTCCACATTGTCGATATGGATACTCCCCTTCCGCACCCAGCTGGCCTTCATTCCGTTTTTCAATGGTCGTCTTCTCACGGTCGCATGTGCAGACTTATCTGTCCAGCGCAGTCATAGAGCAAGTCGCTTTCAGGTCTTCCGAGGGCATACGCTGGTGATGGGAGGCCATCGTCTCCAAGCCAACAGCCTGATATCGGCAACGTGACCAGCAACAGCAGCCGGCTCCGATCCTCCGCCCCTCCTGGAGTCCCTCGTTGCCTTGGATCCATTCGCACCTGCCCATCGTGACCCGCTCAGTCTCCCTCCAGTCCTGCTCCTGTCTCAAGGTACCAACTTAAAACCGACCGACTTGCGGTAGCTTGACCCACTCGTCAATTTTTTTTTGACCGCTTCCCCCTCACAGGCCTAAATTAGTATAGTACAGTAACTTTAGTACCACATCTTACACAATACAGCTTGGATGTTCACGACACATGTGTGTTTTACCCTTACGTGCTCGTCCGATGCAAACAGTCCAAATGGCCCTGCTATCACTCCATCTTGGTGATGCAGCCACCGCATGTGAACCTGAACCGTCCCCGGTCACCTAGTGTAGTTTTGATATCGAAGAACCGTGAAACCTTGAGAAGCGAGTCAGCGGAGATCCATGATCTGTGTCTTCAAATCTTCTCGGACATATTTTCCAGCTGATCACGGATGAGTCTTTCAGACAAATCGAAACCGATGATACATAAGTTGGCGTGAGGTGCTCTCACAGGTACCGACTGAGCCTCCAACTGAGAACAGCGGCAGGCTCGTAGTGGTCACGCCATAACATGTAATAAACAGCGGCAGTATCATGAGACATTGCCCCGTAATCGATGTTACATGATCAAGACGAAACGCAATCTCCATTAAACCAGAAACAGCCTAGTGGTTCTTGGCATGAGAGTGTGGGAAATAATAGAAGGGTACGGGCGTCGGGTAGTGTTGGTGGTGATACCGATCTCCAGGAGGACTGTAAACTCCGGAGAGGGAAAGGACAAACCACAACACCGGTGAGCCACTTCTTCGTCCTCTTCAGATCATCTCTCTCTCACCGCGGTCCACCCCCCACTCTTTCGATCTTCAGAGTGCAACGATTGAAACCATCTCCTCGGTTTTCTTTGTCTACACTCAAACAATTGGCGCATCAGGTTTCTCTCCACTCGGGACTCTGTGCGATGTCAGCAGCGACTCGCAAGTCTGGTGGTGCCGGTAGCCCCAGCAAATCATCGACCGCAGATCCGCCTTCGACCAACGGAACCGCCACTCGAGGTCATGCCCGCTCGCCCAGTGCAGCCAACACCACCGGTCTCAGTCGCTCTCCTTCTCTCCGAAGCTCTACACCTGTCTCTGCGCGCGCTGCCGCCCGAAAGCCTGGCCGATCCAACTTGAGCATGTCCAACGTCCCGCGGGTCAGTAACGACCCCTCCGAGGAGGAAGCTCGCGCCCAGAATGCTGCCCTCATCGAGGAGCTGCGGGCACAACTGCAGAAGGCCGAGGTGGCCTCGGAGCAATACCTGAAACAGCTCGGAGTCCTGCAGATGCGACTCGACGAGGCTGTGAGCGAGCAAGGCAAGTTGGAGGACCAAGCCCACGAAAAGGATACCCGACTCGAGACTCTCAACGGTGAAATTCGGGACCAGGCTCGCCGGATACGGGACCTTGAGCAGCAACATGAACTGGAGCGCAATGCGTTGCTCCAGGAGAAGGAGCAACAAGCCAGTCGGGAAGAGGAGTTGCAGGCGACCATTCAGCGACTGAAAGATTCGGTGGCGCAGAAGAGTATGCCCGTTAACGCGGAGGGGGATCGACAAATTTCGAGATCTTGTATGGCACGCCTTTCTTTGTCCTCCCAATCCTCCCTCCCTGATATGCGTTATCGCTAACTTTTTCTCTCTCCCTCTTTCTCATTCCCAGCAAGCTTCCGAAATCGATCCTCACCCGATGTCGATGGCCAGTTCGCTCCGTCATCTCACATCGAGCGCAGCCCCTCCCGGAACAATTCCAATCTGCTGCTCCAAAAAGACAAACTCATCGAGTCGCTTCGTCTCGAGCTGGCTGAGTCGCAGATTAAACTGGTGGAGATGGAGAATGCAGGCGGGGGTCGCCAGCGCGAGCTAGAGAAAGAGCTCTTGGAGGCTCGCATGGCCAATGCCCGTCTGATGGAAGACAACGAAAGCTACCAACTCCTGCTGAGTGAAAAGACTCTGACGGGAGATTTCACCAAAGGCGATTTTATGCAACACATTCATCCCGACAAGTCGTCGGGTGGAGGCCTGGGATCTCTGGCCGATGAACTGGAATCCGTCGACGAGACTCCCGAAAACGAGCCGACCAGCAAATTAGAAGCCGAGGTCAAAGCCTTGAGGGATCAGAACAAGGCGTTGACTCTCTACATTGAGCGCATTATCAGTCGTGTGCTGCAGCATGATGGCTTTGAGCATGTTTTGGATCGAAATGAGGAGGACTCTGGCTCCAAAGCCTCAAAGCTGGACGAGAAGGAGTTGCCCCCAACGCCACCCGAGAAGGACGATGCACCCTCGCAATCTCTCTATCAGCGTGCCAAATCTGCCGTTGCCGGGCCTCCTCGTTCCCAGCCCCGATCGCGCCCCAGCAGCATGATGCCGCCGCCATCCTTACCATCCACCAGTGCAAATGAAAATCCCGATACGGCCCCGAGCATCCCGATCCGCGCCCAATCAGTCCGTGCCAGCCACCGTCGAACTCGTTCGGAGCAAGTTGATCCGAATGCGGCCTCGGTTGTTGGGCAAATGTATCGGGGTCGGAACTCTGGGGGGCCATTGAGCCCTACGGCTGTAGGCCCTGGCTCACGGCAGAGCATGTTTTCGAGTGCGGCCAGTTACATCTCCAGCCGAGCGCCCTCGATGTCCAGCCAGCCCGACCGAGGGGGCCGCAGCAGCTCCCCGAGCATCCTCAGTGACATTCATGGCGACAATAATTCCACCGGTGCGACATCAAGCCCGCCTCGTTCGAACAGCGGTATGACCAACTACACCGGCGCTGTGATGACGCAAAACAAGCTGCGGCCTCTGCGTTTGGTCAGCGATGCTGCACGACTGGAAGAAGAAGAGGCAGCCCGCAAAAAGGCCAATCGCGCGAGCTGGATTCCGGGATGGTTCAATCGCCCTACCAGCGGAGATGAGCAAGCGCAGTCTCCCTCTTAGTGGTGGTCTCCCTCTTTCTTTGATTATGGAACGCCTTTGTACATGTCGGATTTCATCCGCCTCGTGAACGTCTTCGGGATTTGGATGATTTGATGGGATTTTGAAACTACTATATGTTTATTATTGCTTTCCCATACCCCCCCACCTTTTTTTTTGTTCTTTGTGCTGTACATAATGCCTTATGTCCTGAAATGCATCGATTAGTTCGCCTCGGGTGAGACTCACGAGTCAGAATATAGAATCTCATCTTTGTACGCCATCCTGCTGGAGTAGAATGGATAGAATGCGGATGGTTTGTATGTTGATGCTGAATCCAGTGCGGGAATTAGGAGGGTGCCGGGTACCCCGGGCAGTCGGGCTACTAATATACATCCTAAGATGTCAATGTCGGTGTTGATATTAAGATACTGGCCAGATGCCACCCGCAGCATTCTCTAGAATCCAGCCAAATGTCTGTAAATGGTTTTGAGCTAAGAGATAAATTCCCTTGGACAATGCATATGTCAATTGTCCATTGGGCCGGTTTGTAAACGAGCAATTTTCGGTCATCTTTGACATTGAACATCCGCTGCAATGCCATCGCAATCTCACATGGTAGGGCTCCCCGGAAAAACATTAGTGCGATATCCATCCGCGGACTGGTGCCAGGTCGCATCAACAGACCTCAAGGAGCTGTCTTCGCAATTACACAACTTACAAAAAGTCCAGCGGGTGCTTTTTTCTTTCACAATGCCAGGCCCTCTGTCTTTATTCTCCGTGAATGCGGTCCTCATCATGTCGGCAGATGATGGATCTCGCATCTTCGCCAAATACTACTCCGCTCCACACCCGCCGACAGGGACAGCACCTACTTCAACTAGCTACCCTGGTGCCAATCCATACCCCACTGTGAAAGAGCAGCGGGCGTTCGAAAAGGGGTTGCTTGAGAAGACGAACAAGTCCACCAGCGATGTCATTCTGTATGACAACAGGATCGTGGTGTTCAAGATGGAGAGCGATGTGATGATCTACGTCGTGGGAAGTGCTGATGAGAACGAAGTGCTGCTGTACAATGTGGTCTTGTCCTTGCGGGATGCTCTTGGAATACTTTTCAAGTATGTCTTGTCATCAACCTTTCAATCTTCCGGGTTTTGGTCGAAAATTGGAGGGCCTGCCGCGCCAGCGAAACCCGAGCGACAATCAGAGCTAACGGTGGATTTTCCAACAGGGGTGCTACCGACAAGCGTACCATTGTCGAGAATTATGACCTTGTCGCCCTCGCTATTGACGAAACCATCGATGACGGTATTATTCTTGAGACCGACCCCGTCATGATCGCCTCTCGTGTCAGTCGCGCACCCGCCGCCGATGCGCCAAACATGAAGAACATCGACCTCTCCGAACAAGGCCTTATGAACGCTTGGGAGTTTGGCAAGCGGCGTTTGGCTGAGGGTCTGCGACACATGTAGAGATAGATCAGTGACCCGCATGTTCATGCTTTTTCTTTTTCACTTTCTTTTGTTCTTGCTTTACGCCGGGGCCCAGGTCGTATACTTCCCCCTCCTCTGTTCCACGGCCAGCGAGAAGCCTCCGCCGCAAGGACTCGCAGCTCCCTTTTTGCATTGTTCCTTTTTCCTTTTCTCATTCTCTCGACCATTTTCCAAGCTCTCTTCCTGGCTGGCCCTGGCGCGATATGGCTCCCTATTAATTGGTCTCAAGTGATTCCCATTCCATTTCTTTTTGGACATTATCATAGATCTGTTGTGCTCTGTTCTTGTCGGTCTCTCTTTCAAAAATTCCTGTTGCGAAGTGGGGGGAAAATATCACTTCATGGCCGGCACGGCAACACCGTTCGGTTGAACGACAAAGCACATCAAAAGTACACTCGGATGGGGAAATGAACCAGCTACACATCCATAAGAGACCCACAGCTTCAGACGATTTGATCATGACGACTTTACCCACCATAGTCTGCTCGGGAGGTGGGCGAGGTAGTATGTAATCGCGTGCGACATCCCCGATGACCCGACCCAAATGAGAGCCCGACTCCGATCGGATTGTTGCCCCGCATACGTCACGCTCGAAAATTCCTTCCCTTTCAACACCTCGAGCTGTACCCAAGATGAAGCAGAGATTCTCGTCGCTAGATGTCAAGGTATACGCAGCTCTACGAGTTTTCCGAGTCCACGATGAAAGCTATTGACACGTTGTTCAGGTCATTGTCCAGGAGCTGGCCGCGGAGCTCATCAATCTCCGCGTGTCCAATATCTACGACCTCTCCTCGGTACGTTGAACTCTGCATACGCATGCTACTGTGCGATGACCATTGGATCGTCGATCCCAAGAGAATGATTGTCGCTGATACTCTGAAATAGCGCATTTTCCTTTTCAAGCTCTCCAAGCCCGATCACCGGCGCCAATTGATCGTCGACTCGGGCTTTCGCACCCACGTTACTCACTACTCCCGCACCGCCGCCTCCGCTCCCTCGCCCTTTGTGACTCGCCTGCGCAAATATCTCAAGTCGCGCCGGGTGACAAGTATCACACAGATCGGAACGGACCGTGTCATTGATATCTCTTTCAGCGATGGCACATACCATCTTTTCCTTGAATTCTTCGCTGGCGGCAACATTATCCTCACGGACCGCGACCACACCATCATCGCATTGTTCCGTCAAGTCTCAGCGGCAGAGGGCGAAGAGGCCAAGCTGGGGTTGACCTACACGACCACAAACAAGCAAAACTATGAGGGTGTGCCAGAGATCACCGATGACCGAGTCAAGCAGACGATCGAAAAGGCCCAAGCATCATTTGCCAATGAAGACGGCGCTGCAAAAAAGACAAAGAAAAAGAACACAGATGTGTTGAGAAAAGCATTCTCCCAGGGCTTCCCTGAGTACCCGCCTTTACTTCTAGACCACGCCTTTGCAGTGAAGGGGTACGACCCAGCCACGCCGCTGGACGAGGTTCTGGCAGATCCAGGTGCCCTCCAGAAAGCGAAAGAGGTGCTCGAAGAAGCTCAACGAGTCTCTCGGAGTTTCGATACGGGCGAGAGTCACCGTGGCTATATTGTTGCAAAGGAGGACAAACGGGCCTCTGCCGAGGGTGAGAATGCATCTCAGGCCGCGGGGCTTTTGTATGAGGATTTCCACCCGTTCCGACCTCGACAGTTTGAAGGAAAACCCGGAATTACGATCTTGGAATTCGACAAATTCAACGCCACCGTGGACGAGTATTTCTCGTCTCTGGAATCGCAGCGTCTGGAGTCCAAGCTCACCGAGAAAGAAGAGGCGGCTAGGCGCAAACTGGAATCCGTTCGGGAAGAGCACCGGAAACGCATTGACGCACTCAAGACCGCACAAGAGCTCCACGTCCGAAAGGCCAATGCAATTCAAGATAACATGTACCGAGTCCAGGAAGCGATGGATGCAGTCAACGGTCTTGTTGCACAGGGAATGGACTGGGGTGAGATTGCGCGACTCATTGAGATGGAACAGGGTCGAGGAAATCCCGTAGCACAAGTGATCAAGCTTCCTCTGAAGCTCTACGAGAACACCATCACCCTGCTACTAGCTGAGGCTGGTGACGAGGATGAGGACGAGGATGAAGAGGAACTCGCCTCCAGTGATGAATCTGAGTCCGACTCGGAGAGCGAGGCGCGGGACGAGCAGCGCCGTTCCGATGCCTCGTCGAAACTCCTGACCATCGATATTGACCTGGGACTGTCGCCATGGGCAAATGCTTCACAGTATTTCGACCAGAAGAAGCAAGCCTCTGAGAAGCAGCAACGCACGGCTCAATCGTCGACGAAGGCGTTGAAGAGCCATGAGAAGAAGGTGACGGCAGATCTCAAGAAGAGTTTGAAGCAGGAGAAGCAAGTCTTGCGTCAGGCTCGCGAACCGTTTTGGTTTGAGAAATTTGTCTTTTTCATCTCCTCCGAAGGTTATTTGGTCATCGGGTACGTTCTCCGTTTAATGCTCTAGCACACAAGCACGAGTTGGGTGCTCGAAAGGATTTCTATTTCTGACATTTATTGCTAGCGCCCGAGATGCGATGCAGAGTGAGCTGCTCTATCGCCGCTACCTGCTCAAAGGTGACATCTTCATCCATGCCGACCTTGACGGTGCACTTCCCTTTGTGGTGAAAAATCGCCCTGGAAAGTCTGATACTCCCATCTCTCCCAGTACGCTTTCTCAAGCCGGAAACATGTGTGTCGCGTCATCGACCGCATGGGAGTCCAAGGCTGTCATGTCCGCATGGTGGGTGCATGCCAACCAAGTCACCAAGACCTCACAGGCGGGAGGTGGGCTGCTCCCCACGGGCCGATTTGAGGTCAAGGGAGAGAAAAATTTCCTTGCTCCATCGCAATTGGTGTTGGGCTTTGCCGTCTTGTGGCAAATCAGTCCGGAGAGTGTGAAAAACCACAAGCAGCTATTTGACACGGATGACGAAGTGACTGCAGGTCTATTGACCGAGAACAACGACACCTTTGAGCCGGAGCGGGAGTCCACCGAGCGGCCTGAGCAAAAGACCGACAAGAACATCGCGACAGAGCAGGTTAATTCACCTCAACACGGCGATGATTTGTCTGCCAACGAAGAGGCGGGTGGGCACGAGGAGGACGACCAAACTCCAGCGCGCAACCCTCTCCAAACCGGAGACTCTGAGGTCCGTGTTGACGCCGGTCCACAGTCACCTGATACCGATGCCGAGTCTGAATCTGAATCCGAATCAGAGGACCCCGAGGAGATGGTTGAGAACGCCGAGCAAGATGCGGAATCCGTCCAACCCGATGCGGCCGGGAAAGGTGCCTCAGAGTTGACGACAGCGACAGCCGAGCAAAACTCGTCACCCGACGAGCGAAAACAACTCAATGCTCGTGAACGCCGTAACTTGCGCCAAGGAAAGCCCGTTGAACGTCTGGCGGGAGAGGAGCCCAACGCACCGCGAATCCCACCCACCCGCGGGAAGAGAGCCAAGGAGAAGCGAGCGGCCGCCAAATATGCCCACCAAGACGACGAAGAGCGGGAACTCGCCCTCCGCCTCCTCGGTGCCAACAAGGGCAAAGTGGCCAAGGCTGCCCAGGCTGCGGAAGCAAAGGAGCAACGTGAGCGTGAAGCCGAAGCGCACAAAGCTCGTCGTCGTGCCCAGCACGAACGTGCCGCAGAAGCCGAGCGCAAGCGCCAGGCCGCCTTTGAAGAAGGTGGTGACGATTACAACGAAGAAGTTGCCGCAGCCGAGGCTGCAGCACTTCGCTGGCTCCCTGCGCTGGTGGGTAACCCATCCCCCGACGATGAGATCTTGGCTGCGATTCCGGTGTGCGCACCATGGGCCTCCTTGGGACGGTACAAGTACAAGGTCAAGCTTCAACCCGGTACTGTGAAGAAGGGCAAAGCAGTGAAGGAGATTGTGGGGCGGTGGGTGTCGGAGACCACCGTTGGTAAAGTGAAGAAGGAGTACGCCGAGGACCTGGGGATCTCGCGGGTGGATGCGGAAAAGATGAGAGAACGGGAGGGAGAGTTGATCAAGGGCTGGAAGGACACCGAAATCATCAACACCATGACGGTGGGCAAGGTTCGAATCATGACAGCCGGCAGCACCAGTGGAGGCGGCGGTGATAAAGGCAAGAGTGGTGGGAAAGGTGGAAAGGGCGGAGGTGGCGGCGGACGAGGAGGCAGAGGAGGGAAGAGAAAGTAGCTGCACGGGATGGAGTGATCTGATCATCGCAGTACTTCCAGCACCGACTGCGGCCATGGGTCATCCAGTGCACACGATTGGCAGTGTACAGTAGTACGTATGTTCATTTACTCCCTTATGGTATAGATGAGTAAACCTGTTAATGGTTTTTTTTGTTGACTTCACATTCAAGTCTGTCTAGTCTTTCGACTTTGCACTGCATCGTCCTTTCGACAATCCTCCTGGACGGTGATACGAGGAGGATTCCGAGGTTGCTGATTTCGGATTCAAATAAACCACCACACATGTTTGCACCTTCCAGTAAGAGTCCTTCTCGTACCAAGCCCTTCCATCTATCCAGGCTACCCTAGTACAGAGTAGGGAGTGCAGGCGTTCGACCTGCCACAGAGGGTTGCCCTTTGTTACCTCCTAGTGTTTGTCCTTCCTCCATCCAGTCAAGGCCGACTTGACACCGCACGTACTCCTTTCCGAGCAGGACCACCTTAGTCTCCTGTCATGTCTGTACCTGGATGAGAGGGCTTTGAATCTTCCAGTCACAACAGCATGACTCTCGAGCTGCCCCATCGGTATGCATGATGAGGTGGATGGCGGTGCTGATGGAGCTGATCCGTGCCGATCAGGATCACCCATAGGGCTGAGACCGGGGACCCTGGACCAGGCGGGTAAGCACGTGGGAGGGGAGTTGTGTGTCAGTGCGAGTCTTTCCTCTTGCAACCATCGGCCAAGCAGCGCAACTGTCCAGAGAATTGAGAGTATGAATCGGAATGAATCATTTGCTGCATTCTGCCACACAAAAGATCTAGACGATCAATTGCTCCATTTCACATTGTATTGATCTGGATACAGTTACGCGAACGTGTAAACATCTTCACCCAAATCATGGTGCGTGCTTTCGGGCATCCATCAGATACTCTCCTTTGCATATGTAATCATCATGTCCTCTTCACCCTCAAGCAGGTGGAATCATCAACTGTCTCACTGCGGTACTCGCGACTCGCGAGTCTCGTGTGAAGGCTCTCGGAGCTTGCGGCTCGACTGACTCACTCGACGTCATCCCGCCGCCCCGCAGTTGACCGCCGGCGGTTATCGTGCGCGCTTTTTTTTTTTTTCCACGTCCAACGATAAGCACGACACGTGAAGAGGATACCATCGGCGGCCACCATCACACCCACTCCATCAGCGCTCCGACGGACTGCACAATTGATCGCGCGAGGGATCGGCCTTTTGATACCCGACCTAGCGCCTGACCATTCTTGCTCTCTTTCGCTCTCTCTCTCAATCTCGCATAGAAACCTCCCACCAGCAGCAACCCTTCACAGTTTCTACCTAACGCCGTCCATTCGTCCCGGTCCACACTGTCGTGACTTGGGCCTTTGCCCGTGCCTTGAGCTACCCCTCCTTCGCCCATCACCTCTTGCAACAGTGACCTGTTCTGCGTCATTGACCCGTGGGTGGTCTAATCTATAGATATCTCGTTCCACCCCTCGATACCCTAAGACGGCCGTCATATTGCTGTGCATTCGACTTTTCGCGGGCACTGGTCAGCGCCGACTTGGTCGCGTCTTTACTCGCCACATTTACAGCTCCAGCAAGATGGCGACGCAGGAGACAAGGGTCGTCTCGATTCAACGTCTGCAGTCAGGTCCCGGGTCTCGGACCCTGGCTGAATGGTGGGCGGACGAGACGAAACTTCAGACTCCCGAGGCCAAGGCCATCGAGGAAGCGGCACAGCTCCTCCGCACCAGTGATATCCCCGTCGCCTTTCCCACCGAGACTGTGTACGGCCTGGGTGCGGATGCCACACGAAGCGCAGCGGTTCAGGGTATCTATCGTGCCAAGCAACGACCCTCCGACAACCCTCTCATCGTCCACGTCGACTCCCTGGACATGCTGACTCGTCTCCTCAACCCCTCCTCGTCATCCCCCGACAGCCCGTCGTCCACGCAGACTCCACGTATTCACCTCCCAGAAATCTATCGTCCCCTGGTGGAACGCTTCTGGCCGGGTCCATTGACCATCATCCTCCCCAATCCTTCCGGATCGGACCTCGCTCCCGAAGTCACCTCCAGCCTCACCACCTTTGGCGTGCGAATGCCTAAATCCGCCCTGGCCCGCCTCCTCATTCACGTCACCGACCGCCCTCTGGCTGCCCCCTCCGCCAACGCCTCGACCAAACCTTCTCCCACCACTGCCCAACACGTCTACCATGACCTGCATGGGCGCATTGATCTCATCCTCGACGGCGGTCCCTCGGGTGTGGGTGTGGAGAGCACCGTCGTCGACGGGCTCTGTCACCCCCCGGCTATTCTCCGCCCCGGTGGCATCGGTCTCGAAGAGCTCCGCAGCTGCCCTGGCTGGGAAGAGGTCACCGTTGCATACCACGACGGCACGCTGGACGTGAAAGAGATCCCTCGCGCCCCAGGGATGAAATACCGCCACTACTCCCCCAAGGCGCGAGTCGTCCTCTTTGAATCTGGATCTCAGATCGCGGGCGTGACCCGCCACGTACGGAGAGATCTTGCCGACGGCGCGGTTGGCGCACACAATATCGGCATTGTGCGCACGCGCATGTGGCCTCAGGGACTGGATCTTCTGCCCAGCGATGCGCTGGCCTCGTCCCTACGGCCGGTTTCCTCGGCCATCGAGCACTTACAGAGCTTCCCCGTTCCCGGCCAGGAGATGGGCAGCCCAAGCAATCGGACCAAGACCGCATATGACTACCATCTGGGGTCGGACACGGAAGCCATTGCGCATGGACTGTTTGCAGCCCTACGAGCCCTGGATGAGCTCGATGTGGATGTCATCTATGTCGAAGGCATTCCCGATCGAGATGGGGATCTGGCCGCCGCCGTGATGAATCGTTTGCGCAAAGCAGCCGGGGCTGAGTTGAAGGCGTAAAGGCCTGTTTCCCTCTTTCACACACTGTCTCCGGAAACTCAATCTGCATTCTCTCCCTCCGGGTCTTTTGTGGTAGGGTGCACTCATATCCTGTGGCCATGTAATCTTCTCTCAACACAGCTTGTTGAGCCACGTATGCTCGTGCGAATATATATAACTTCCCTCGTCCTATACCAAATGAATAACCCAGTGATCTGGTCTGTGATTCCACTCCACACAGTCTTCAGACGAGGTACTCAATGTTAAGACTTTACGACCAAAACGGTTGTCTTGCAAGAGGTATAGAAATAGGTATCCCCGCAGTGCGATATCCTGTTTTTTCTTCCCCATTTCTGGCTCTCGATCCAGTAAATCTCTCATCAGATACCTACCCATCTACTTTTTCTGAAATTGGAACTTCACACTTTAATCTCGAGTCCCGTCCTGTCAACATCCATTTTTCCATCCATCCGACTCAGTCGGGTCTGGTCCGCCCGGTCCCTTATGTTGAGGTCGGTAACCCTTCGCCCTCAGCTCGTCTGGTTCTGGTCGGAGTCCAGGACTGCCCAGACCCGAGGAACCGTGTAGACGGGCAGCGGGTTAACCCAATTGCACACCCACGTGGCGATGGCGACGTTCAAAAAGTCCCAAACTATCTCAATTCCCGGGTATTTCCATACCTAGTACCTGGGCTAGGTACGATGAATGATGGGAATTGAATGTAGTGATCTGTGTAGATACAAGGTGTAATATCCATTTGTCTGCGTGGCAAGTGCATCTCTACTGCCATTATGATTAAAATTTTAGTCTCGATCTTCATTTTTTTCCAATTCGGTAGGCATTGAGTGAATGTATATCGCTCTGGACTGCATAGATGTCTCATTTGATCTCTAACCTATCACTGGAGCTTCGTGTCGATTCCATTGATATGGGTTTCATGGAGTTCTTCTTTTTTTTTTAGTATTTTCCAGCAATGAGATTCTCCAAGAGGCAAGTCTCCCGTTCCATCGAGTCACCTGCCGGGTCACGGCATGTCAAACTCGGCGGTCGCCGATCCACGATCCACGATCCCAAGCAGTATGTGATGCCGTGTTATCGCGCGTGCTTGAGTTTCAAGCATTCACCCGCTCTGGAGTGGAGGAGACGGAGGAAGAGAGAGGGGTCTTACGATTGACGGTTGGGCGCCAGTGGATCTCTCCCTCCAAAAAATGGGCCTTCCCCCTCCCCTCCCCCTCCCCCTCTCCCTCTCTCTCTCTGATGTCCCAATCCCCCTGGTGATCTGCCCGTTAATTTAAGAGTTTTAGCCTGACTATGCCTCCCCGATGCAGCTTAGACTGAATCCATTGATGACGCAGGGAGTCGAATCCACGAGGACCACCGTGTCTGATTGGGCGTCTTCATAGATACACTTCTCCCCTTTTCTGAGAGATGCGACGGACCAAGAGTCGTGGCTGGGAGGCCGTTGGATGGATCCCTCCGAGCTGGTTGGAGATATGACTGCCATGGCGGGGTTTTGCATATCTTGTTTTTTCTGTTCCTTTTCTCTCTGTATTTAGTGTGACGATTGGTCGTCTTTGGCAAGTTCGAAAAAACTATTCACAATCTCTTGGTTCCCTGCTTCTTTGTACTTGTTGTTAGCATCTTCCCTTGCAAACGGAAAAGTTGCTCGTCGGGTTCTCCGAAATCCAGTATCCCAGTCTGGCAAGACGACAAAACCAACCACACCTTTCTTCTTGCTCCCGCTGACTCCGGCCATGTGTCAATCCCCCCTTCATGACTTCATCCACGGTCTCCCCAAGTGTGAGCACCATGTTCACCTGGAAGGCTGTCTCACGCCCGAATTGATCTTTCATCTTGCGGAACGCAATGGCATCCAACTCCCTTCTGCGGCCGAAAACCCAGCATACGCGTCCATCGCCGCGCTCACGACCCGCTATGAACACTTCACCTCGCTCGACGACTTCCTCGCCTTCTACTTCGAGGGCATGGCTGTGCTCCGCACGGAACAAGACTTCACCGACCTGGCCTGGTCATACTTCCAAAAAGCGCACGCCGACGGGGTCCACCACGCCGAAGTCTTCTTCGACCCGCAGGTCCACCAAAGTCGCGGCGTAGCCTATGCGACTATCGTCGCCGGATTCGCCAGGGGATGTAAGCGCGCCGAGACCGAGCTCGGTCTGAGCACAAGGTTGATCATGTGCTTTGTGCGACATCTCCCTATCGCCTCGGCGCAGCAGGTCTACGAAGAGTTCTTGACGCACGCGCACTTTGACGCCGGAGTTGTCCACGGACTCGGCTGGTCCTCCTCGGAAGTTGGTCCGCCAAAGGACATGTTCCGGGAGATTTATAACTCGGCGGCCGCCAAGGGAATCCCCTTAACGGCGCATGCGGGCGAAGAAGGCGACCCGACGTATATCAGTACTGCGCTAGAATTAGGCGCCACGCGCATCGATCACGGCATTCGATTGATCGAGGATCCGGAGTTGTTGAAGCGGGTTGCGGCGGAGGGGACGCTGTTGACGGTTTGTCCGCTGTCGAATGTTCGTTTGCGCTGTGTCTCGAGCGTGGAACAGGTGCCGATTCGAAAGTTTTTGGCCAGCGGGGTCAAATTCTCCATCAACAGCGATGACCCGGCGTATTTTGGTGGATATATTCTGGATAATTACTGCGCTGTGCAGGAGGCGCATCAGTTGACAGCTATGGAGTGGAGGATTATTGCGGAGAACAGTGTGCAGGAGAGTTGGATTCCGGATGAGAGGAAGGCTGAGCTGCTGGAGAAGATTGAGGGTCATGTCAAACAGCACAACTTGGCTGTCTCGGCAGCAGCGTGAGGCTGGGATGAATCAGGGATCTCCAAAAGTTGTAGGAGTGGATGAGAGAGGGCCTAAGCTTCGCTGGCCATGTGGAGAAAAAGTCTCATAATGAGATGTACATGATGTATATATGATGATACCCCGTGCGGTGACTTTTCAGCATCTGTGATGAAACAAGATCTTGATGTGGTACCTCCTGGCCTCGACGCACAGTTATGAATGTTTTTGATGAAACTTTGAGTTCTGGGACTCTCAAAGGTCTCAAATGAACCGGGTGGGTTGAAACTGGATGAGTAGTGAAACAGATGCGGCAAGATCAAAACCAGCTGAGAGCTAAGAAGTACCTGTGCGAAACTCACGTGGCTTCGCCAGTCTCTCTCTCAGTACTCTTTACACTTTAACGTAGAACATTTCTACCAGCCCAGGTTGACATTTCTGAGCAAGAAGGACTGACCGAGCCACATGGGCAGCTGATATAGTTCTACGAAGAGGTATCAATTGATCTCTTCTCATCTTGCTCTCCACACACCTTCAATCTCTCTATCCAAAAATCACAATTTCGGCATCTTGCTTGTAAACTCTTTCCCTATGTAGACTTGGTCTGACTTGCGAATAAGAATGCTACAGATACAAGATAGCCAATCTTTGTCGGAAACAGTCTCGGAATGTTCGATGAAAAAGTCTCATTTTTTCGAGCTACAGCTGGAGAATCGGCGAGCTATGGTCATATAAAGTGCTCGAATGCCCGGAAATACCATGCCAATGATGTTTCACCCATTGACCAAAGCAAAATAATGGGCAAGTGGAGGTACATCACATACGTAGGAAATCAGGATACAGTTTATGGCCTGATAAATCTGGCAGCCAATCCGTGATCTCCCCCCTGATGCAAATCGGCATGCGCTGACGACGTCTGGATCAGAAGATTCACCATCATCGAGAGAGTCTGTACGATTTTCGTGCCCGACCATTTTGATGTCAGGTATCATTAATTTCGCCTCAAAATCTCTCATCTCTCGCGCGACTCCTCTCACTCCGATTTTGCATTGCCCATCCAGACTCCAAACTCTATTTTTGAGAGCTTTCCACTGCTACAAGCTACCCAGCCAACCTCCACAGCCCACCGCTTCGTCACCTCTCTTCTCATCTTTGACGATTCCAAAGTCTTTCGCCAACAACATGAGCACCTCTTCCGCTGGGCCTGATCGCTATAAACTCATTTTCTTCGTGCCACTGGAGCATGTCGAGCAATGTAAGGAGGCCGTCTTTGCGACGGGGGCCGGATGCTTCCCGGGTGGCAAGTACACCAAGTGCTGCTTTCAAACTCAAGGACAAGGGCAATTCCTGCCCAGCGGTGGCGCCAACCCGGCTATCGGCGCAGTGGGACAGCTTGAGCGAGTCGAGGAGATGAAGGTTGAGGTGATGTGCGTCGGTCGGTCAATCATGCTGGATGCGGTGCGGGAGCTGATCAAGGCGCATCCGTATGAAGAAGTCGCATATGAAGTGTACCGCATGGAAGAAGTCTAAATCTACGCCCTCTCAAGGGAGAAAATTGCATGCTCTGTAAATAAAGAAAATTCATAATTGAACCTCCTGATCTGAACGACGGATGGTCGAGTGGACGATGGAGATGATGACGGCGATGCGCCAAACTGCATACTGCAGGCGGGAGTAATCTCTCCGTGCTGATTGGTCCAAAGCCCTCTCAAGGGCACTCCGCCAACTTTCGACTCTTCGCCTTCTCCTCGTTCGGTGCTGTCTGCAAGCCTCCGATTCGCATTCAATCCACCACATCCCTCCTCACCACAATGGCCTCAAAGCTTCTCCCCAGAGCCAGCCGGTGGCTGCGCCCATCCTCAATTCCTCAGTACAGATCCTTCTCTGTCGCCCCGCAACGGCTAAGCGATGCGCTCATGGTGGTATGTCTTTCTGATCTGAGGCCCAACGACTCTGGACTACCTGAGCTCGCCATTGCTTGATTCCCACGCGCATCGGAGCAGTCCAGTTTGTAGGCGAGACTATGGGGGAGTGAAGCTGACCATTTTGTCCGATCTACACAGCACCGCAACAAGCCCGAGAACAACCCGTCCCTTCCGTTCAAGTTCTCCGAACAGAACCTCAAGGTCGTCGATGAGATTCTGAAGCGCTACCCTCCCCAGTACAAGAAGGCCGCCGTGATGCCTCTGCTGGACCTGGGCCAACGCCAGCACGGTTTCACTAGCATCAGCGTCATGAATGAAGTCGCTCGCATGCTGGAGATGCCCCCCATGCGCGTTTACGAAGTTGCCACTTTCTACACCATGTACAACCGCGAGCCCGTTGGCAAGTACTTTGTGCAGATTTGCACCACCGTAAGTGCCCAATGCCGCTCGATCCTCGCTGAAGCGCGGGCTTTTCTTTCGTCCCGGTTCCAGAGAGCATTCCCATCTGACCTGTCTTTTCTTCCGAACCCAGACCCCTTGCCAGCTTGGTGGCTGCGGCTCCGACGCCATCGTCAAGGCCATCAACGAGCACCTGGGCATCACTCCCGGCCACACCACCGAGGACGGCCTCTTCACTTACATCGAGGTTGAGTGCCTTGGTGCCTGCGTCAATGCCCCCATGGTTCAGATCAACGACGAGTACTACGAGGACTTGACCCCCGAGTCAATCAAGGCTCTGCTCACTGCTCTGAAGGAGTCAGCTCTTACCGGAGCCAAGGAGCCTGCTCCCGGCCCCAAGAGCGGCCGCAAGACCTGCGAGAACAGCGCCGGCCTGACCAACCTTCATGAGGTGCCAGAGTGGACCCCCGAGCAGTTCATGCGCAAGGATGGCGCCCTGGACGGTGAGGCCAAGCAATAAATGCAGAGTGATCTTCTTATCTAGCGCAACTTCTTCTTAATCACGGAAAAAAAAAGCTCCCTCCCCACCAGATCGCCTGCTGCTCCGACTCAGGGAGTCAAGCAGGACGAAACAGGCCCAAAAGAGGGTATTTAGACCGAAGTGACGCCTCATCGCAACTCTCACATGATGATTCTTTTCCCCACCCCACATGAGAGGCGTTTCATTTACTTATTTTGTCTACAATGTACAGTATGTGGCTTGTGGATCGTAGAGAGATCCTAGTCACTAGTTATCGGCGCCAATGCTATGCGAGCAATTCCACGTCCTTTTCCAGTCCTTGTCCGTCCTCTCTTCTGCCCCATGTACATTTCTCATACAGACCGTAGGTGAATCGTGCAAATTGTGCAATGGTCGTTTTTTGGACCGGAGCTCAGCAGCCTTGGGCTCCCCCCCCTTCGGAAGCCTGTCTCTGGTACAGAGTTGTCGTCGCCGTTACACGAGAATGATAACGTTCTTGCTCCTGCGACGTCGCGGTTGTACTTTGCCCATTCTATCGAGCTTTTGGGCGACAATGGAAGAGATATGGGGGAAAAACAAAGGGAAGAGTTGTCCAAATTATGAAAGAAATCTAAAAACAAAAGGAAAAATCATCTCGAAGATCTTTTACAAGCAGAACAAAAAAGAAACCGCTAATCAAATTGTTAAAAAAAAAGAAAACAAAAAAAAAAAACCAGCCCGAAGAAGGAAAGACAAAAGGAAACGAACAACGAACGGGAGAGAGAGAGAAAAAAAAAAGACAGAAAGAAGAAACAACCACCGAGGAACTGGCCATCGGCCGCGTCGACAGTTCTCCGTCACCAGCTTTTTCAGAAATAAGGCGGAAGCTGGCAGACTTTGAACTAAAACGAGCTGTCTTGACCCGCGCTGCCCCAGGAACCGAAGTCGAGGGTGTCGCCCTCACATGTCTCGTCGGATGGCCGTACCTGGGCCGGCTCGACTTGCCGAACGAACCCTTCACGTTCTACCACGACGGTGCCGGTCCTCTCTTGGAAGACGTTGACTTCGACCGTCTCCCGTGCCAGCAAGTGGTAGACGTGGACAGTCCGCTCCTGTCCATACCGGCGACATCGGCCAATCGCTTGAGCCATGCTCGACTCCCAGTCGTGTTGGGTGGAGGTCAAGAGGGGCGAAAGGAAGAGGACGTGATTGGCAAGTTGCAGGTTTCTGGCGATGACAAGTCAGTATCGATCTCGTTAACGACTGAGGCGAAAGAAAGGTGAATCTGAAGGCGATACTCACAATCCCGCAGCCATCACGCTACCCAGGCGCAAGATCAGCACCTTGGGACCGGGAGATTTCTTCTTCTCCTCGGCAGACTCCTTGCTCTCCCCGTCCGCGGCTCGTTTGGTGGCCCTGGGTGGCCCGGTTGCCCCTGGTGGCTGCTGTGGGACGGACTTGTCCTTTGCCTTGACAAAGTCCGTGATGGCCGCCGACGAAGCCGTCTTGGCCATGCAGTGCTGGATGCCGGCAGCACTGAGAGCGCGGGATGCCTGTGTCATGACATCCTCGTACTGCACAAACAGCACGGCCTTCTCATCATCGGGAATGCCCTTGATGATGTCGACCATGCTGTTGAGCTTGCTACTCTTCTGGGTAGCACGGGCGTCTTGCACCGCCTGTCCACTCATGTGCGACGAGAGAGGAGCACTCGCGTGGCATTGAGGAACCACGCAGACCCGATTCCTGTCCGCAGGCTCACGTGCGAGGGCAGCGCAGTCCAAGCAGAGGGAGTGCCCACAGTTGAGGAGGACGACCGTGTCCAACTCGGCCAACTGGCTTGCCTCGCAACGGTCACACGAGCCCCAGCCTTGTCTTGTCAGGGTTCCGATGGCGTCGAAGAAACGTAACTCTCGGCGGGAGTCGACAATCTTTCGAATCAATTTCCACGCCTCGCTGATGGAGTCTCGAACAATCCGGTTGTGTCGCCAGACGGTGAGTCGATGCTCGTAGTCGACTTCCCTTGCGTTGCGTCCTGAAGCAGTCGTCATTGACTGTGACTGGGCAATGTGCTCGGTGGTCGCTTTCCTCAGCTGAGCTTCTTGTGCCTGTGTTGGTTTAAGCCCGTTCAATTTGCTCCGCATCGTGGCCAAGAGGCTATCTCCTTCAATTTTGGGTAGCCATTCGGGTTGAGTCTGCCAGACTTCAAGCAAAAGCTGCTCGACCGACTGTGCCGTGTCGACATCGCCTACTCTTTCATCACGCCATGCCGTACCCTCGGCGATCTGCATATCGGAATCGCCGTTCAGACTGAAGAATGCATGCTCCCGCTTTTTCGCGCTGAGCCATTTGTGCTCAACTAATGAAAGGAGAACGGTCTTCAGCGTCGTCTCCAGCTTTTTCAACATTGCTTCGCCAGTGTGCGTTTGGACATGAACCCGTTTGGTGCATTCCTCCTCGCTCCATGGATTTTCAGATACGCCAGATACGGCAATGCATTTGAGAAGTGCCTCGGCCGGGGACTTGCTCTTGGCAATAACTGAATTCATGGTCATCTGCGCTGCACTGAGATGGGCCCCGGGTACTTTACGAATCATGCCCGCGGTTGCGACGAAATGGTCATAAAGTGCATGATAGATCTCGAACTCTTGACCGGAAAAGCCTGAAAGCTCGACGTGGCTTTCTATGGGGATGGCACTCACATCGGCTAGGTTCTGACGAGCGAAGCGGTCTAAAAATTCTTGTGCCAGTCTTCGGCGATTTTCATACCAGGCCATACTCCGAGGAGGCTGGTGCGTCTCGAAAGCCTCTCGCGCGGTCTGCCGGCGACGGCTCGCCTTCAACCGGGCATTCGCGGTGGGGCAATCGCCGTCATCGTCAATACCAAGGTGAATACCCAGGTGGCGTGCGATGTCCTTGACATCGGCGAACTCATCAAGCGCGGGGGTTCCCGACAGAATCCATTTCGAACGGGCTTCCAGCGAGAGAATGGGCAGGTTACGCTCTTCGCGTGAGTAGGTGTATTCGTCCACCACTACTCTGTTGAATTTAAATGCGTGGAGTGGGAGGCCTTGCATGTCTTCCATCGAGGCAGTCTGATGGCCGTGTGGAGCAGGAATATTGAAGTGCTTCCTGTCATCCCAGGCCTTCTTTGGCTTGCCACGAGCCGCTGCAGACTTTTCGCCCTTGGCCTTCTTCCGCGCGGCCTTGGGATCAGGTTGCGCTTTATCGTCCGCTTCATCTGGAGGATTGTTTTCTGTTTCACTTTCGTCCGAGGAGTCATCATCGGGAGCGACTGGCTGCTGCAGAGCTCGCAAGCGCGCAGGAAGCTCAGCTTTGGCGGCCGATGCCGTGGAAGATGGGGTCGAAGAGAGGGTCAAAGACGAAGGGCGTCGAGGGCCATGGACAGATGCATCAGCAGTGGCAGCAGATTTTGTTGATCGTTCACCAGAAGAGTGATTTCCAGACGAAACAGCTTCCTTGGCAGACGCCCGTAGTTGGGCTTGGTGAGCCACAAAGGCTGCACCGCGCAGTCGACGTGAAGGCACATAAGTTGAATTTGCCTGTGTCTGTTGAACATTCAATCTCCGAGACCATAGATCTCTGAGATATGCTTCAGGTCCCTCGTCCTGCAAGACTTGCACCAGTTGGCGAAGAGATGTACGGGCATCGGTGAACCAGCTGTCGGAATTTCGGCCCGCCTGATTAGGCGCTTTGGGTGTACCCGTGAAGTAGCGCATGTTTTGATAGTAGGTGGAGCCATGGAAGATTGACCAAGGAATCAAGATGATATCTGCTTCGCGGATTTGCTTCACGGAGACGTTGTTGAGAGCCTTTTGGGTGCCCAGGCGCAGGACCTTGTACTTGTCGCCGAGGAATTTGCTGATCTCATCTGCCCATTGCTTGAAGACATTGTACGGGACGACCAGGATGGTGGCCTTGGTAGGAATGAGCCCTGGTTCCTCCAGTTCGTGCTGAATTCGTGCCACATCGAGCTCGTAACGGACATCGATCAATCCGAGGATAAGCGCCGTTTTACCGTACCCAACTTCGTCACATAGGACGCCACCTCGCACCACTCGAGGCATGGTGACCTTGACCTCGGCTCGCCACGACATCAGAGGCAGAGAAGCCTCTTCTGTTTCTTCTTCCACGAACGGCAAGATTTTACTGGATTCCTGGCCGACCATCCATCTAAGAGATCGAAGTTGGTCTTGTCGCAGCGTGAGCAGGAAGTTAGGTGGTTGGTGATGTTTTCTATCCTGAGTGTTGTCAAGTAGGGTGAACCTGGAGTGACCAGTTCTTCCCCAGTCCTCGGTGTTGTTGACTAGTCGCCATTGGAACTCAGGAGCGGCCTGACTGTTTGGCTGGACAAGTCGGCCATAGGCTTGATGAGCCAGTGACTGTACGTTCAAAGCGACACGTATCTCAATGTCTTGATTCTCGCAAATGCGCCCCAAAATCATGAATGGAGCGGGTTTGGATTTGACCGCACGTTCGTACACTGCTGCGCCTTGCGGATCTTCATACGGAGTGATTCGGCCTTGCTTGTCCCGACCCCAAATGATACCGGGTGCTGGTGGATCGCAGGTCTGACAGTCTAGATCGCCATCATTTAGCTGTCCAGTTTGAACGATGGTGGCCCATGGACTTGATGTGCGGCTGGCGATTCCTTGCACAGCCCAAGCAATCTCTCGAAGTTCGAGCTCTGAGGTTCCAAGACGGAGTACTTGCCAATCTTCAGAGGCGTCTGAGCGCGGGATGAGTGAAGCGAGACCAAATTCCGAAGGTGGTGCTGTGAGCAAGGCCAGTGAGATATATGAGCAATAACAGTCGTCGTCTGTAAGGTACACAGGGGTGGCCAAGTTCAGACTTTCGTATGCAATATTGGAAGGAACTGGCTTCAGTTTCACCTTAGCCGGGGCCTTGATCCACCGCCGATAGAAGGCATTGACCTCTGACGGTTCGCTCGTCAAATCCGTTGCACGCCACTGACAGGACAGTTGGGCAATCGTGAGGCGCTTTTCGTAGCCACTGAGACGGCGATGCTCGTGTGCAAAAACACACCCATCTCTCTCCGGGGAGCCAATCTTCCTAGGATCGAGAAAGAAGTAGATGCTTTGGTCTTGTTTCTTGTACAGAGACCCCATCGCTGTTCCACAGTCAGGAAGACTGTCGTAAATACCGCGAATGTCGGCATCAAGCTTTTTGACCTCGTCCCCACCGTCGACTTTGATCTGAGTCCACATCTTCATCTGTGATTTCTCCGCCTCGGTGATGCCGACTACTGCAGGAAAAGCAGGGACCTCTTCTCCCATGCCCGAAGTGCTCAGGGACAAGTGCTTGCTGAGAGGATCAGCAAGCTCCCACCACCCACGAAAGAGGGTGTCTTTTTTCGGGATCAGGCGTGCAATTGGTTTATCGAGAATCTCTCGGAGAAAACATCTCGCTGGCGACCACCGCGGGGCTTTGGCGAAGTAGAGCCATTGGAGCCCTTCGGGCCGAATTTGCAACTTGAGGGTAGCGTATTTGCTCTCGTAGATCACGGTCCAGATATGAGAACGCTCGATCTCGAAGAACAGAACCTCATCTTCGATGGCAGATTTCACAGACTCTATGTAGTCTCCTCGCAGTGAGCCTGTGCCTTCGGAGGCCTGACTGGCCGTTTCCTCACTATGTGAACCCCTTTTGGAACTGGGCATCGGAAATTGCCTGATGAACTCATCGAAGTCATCGATCTTCAAGCCCCGGATCTGGAGTCTCATCGGCAAGAAATTCTTCAGGAAAGCAATGAATTCCTGCGCAGAACTTCGCTGGATATTCGACTTTGCCAGGGATCGGTAGGCGTGCGTTGGGTTACCTGCGCAAGAATCACACGCACGATGTCCACAAAGGGAACAGCATCTGAGCAATTCCGGATCCTTGACCATCGATTGGCCTTCGCAAGCGCAGTATTGGGCGCTCTCAGCCCCCTTCTCTATCATCTGGGAAATCATATCAGGGGACTGTGAATATTCCGGGATTTTGACTTTGACAAGAGAAGCGCCTGCGTCCTCCACGGTCAAAACACGGTCCGTTTTTCTGTCCGTGATGGCTTGCGCGCCGGCTGGTTCGTCCGTGCCTTCGTCCAACACGGGGTATCCCAGAAGAAGGGCGGAAAGCATCACTGCACACACCGCGGTTGATGTCATTGCATTTCCGGCCAGATCCTGCAGGTCTCGCTGTGACTCGCTCGTAAGGTTGATTCGATGGCTAGGAAGGCCTTGCAGGGCCAGTGCTTCCAGACCGGAGATGGGGCCGCCTCGCGTACTCATGAACGGCATACCACAGGGCGTGATGCAACCAACGACTCCAGAGCTGTTGACACTCTCGTTTCCACGGTCTACGCCCTGAGAGAGATCAATGCAACGCCTGGTTTTTAAGAGAAATATTAGTCACCCGATAATTCACATTAGGATCAAAGACCACTCACTCTTTGAAATTGAAGTCGATGTCTTGCGAGATAAGTTGAAGGAACTTCATGTCGAGAGTCTCCCACACACGCTCCGGTTGCATCGCAAACCAAGTACGCCAGTAGTGATCTGGAGGTGTCGATCCGAAGCCTCCTGGCTGTGAACGGCTGATGGGTCGCTGATTCCCCAGTTCTCTCTCCTCCCGAAACTTGGTGTGTCGCACCTGATATCTTTCCCAGCGTATGTCGCTTCTGGTTCCGGCTTCGACACGGGTAGCAATATCCTTGCGAACCTGCTCTAGGCGGCGGTCGTTCTCAGGCAACAAAAACATACCCGCAGGAGAGCTGGCTTGTCGAACGAACTTGGTCATCAAGGTGCTGAATCTCTCGGACATCTTAGTCGAATTGGGGCCTTGTTCATCCGACGCGATGCCATCCAAACGGCGCTTGTCGATCGCGATCATGTATCCTCTCATACGAGTCTGGGGCAAATAGTATGATTTCGAGTCGACTTTCACATAGGCAGCACAATAATCGATGTCGGTCCAAACATCGGCAAATTTGTCCCAAGGGGCGGTGCTGACGTTCTCCAAGATGACGATGCGTGGACGGTACTTCTTTGCGTATCGGAGAAGAGCGTTGAAGGTACTGCTTGACTCGCCCTCCTCACTGAGGAGCTTACGCTTGTTGTTGATGGTGGAAAAGTCAACGCAGGCGGTTCCAGCAAGCAGAAGGTCAATGTCTCCTGGGATCGGAACAAGAGCGCCATAGGCCGTGTGACTGCATTACTGGTCAGCTTTCTGCTGGCTCTGTTATTGTTTAAGATAAACAAAACTTACGCGACATCGCCTCCGAGTTCCAACAGATCACGGAACAAGATGGGTGGTTGAAAGTTGCGTTCAATGTAGGCCTGTTTGAATGGCACAATCTCGCAACTGAAGACATGAGACATGCTGAAAGCCTCTTCCTCGCCCAGAGCTAAAAGTAAGGTTAGCATTCTGAATGCCGAGCTCATGACGATGTTGCTGAAACACAGGAGGTCAAGCAGAGAGGGGGAAAGTATATGTATCGTTCTTTTCGATCATCGAACGAGACACTTCATGCAAAGAAATAGCAAAAAAACGCATGGAAGACAATCAGGTAAGCAGAAATGAAGGACAGTGATTGAACAACTTACCCTTTTGAAGCATTTCCATGGCAAGAATGGGGCTCTCAGTTCCCGAACACACAGTCGCAATTCGCAATGGTCGGCCATTCAAATGCTTCAAAACGTCAGCAAAGCCCAAGGACATGGCCTTGGAAGCAATGTCCTCGAAGATATCCTCCAAAGTATGCATTGGTGGCAGTTTGAGCGCAAGGTAACGATCGCTTTTCTCAGGGCGAGACAACCACAGCTCAGGGTTTCCGGGAGGTTCAATAAAGTCAGTGTCACTTTCAATCTCCTGAATAGAACTCGAAGAGTCGAAGCCAGTCTCATCATCACTGTTATCATCAGAAGGTACGGGGTTGGTGGATGGATTTTTAAAGGTGGGAGTCCTGTTGATGTCCTCCAAAGGCATGTCCGAGTGCGAAGACATGGCCTCGGACATGAAAACATCTTCTTCAGACATTCTAGATAGAACATGTTAACAGCCAACATCTTGACAAGAAATCGTCATTCTTTTTTTCACTTGATCAGACTTCACTCATGTAACTTTACTCACTTGAAATAATCGATGTCGAAGCTGTAGATAGTTGTAGGTAGGGTAAGCTTGAGTCACGTGATGTGAGCGGAAGTCTTGGCAAAGGGCCTTGGTGAGAGTCACGTGGTGGTTGTCGGAGCGGAAACGTTCGAAGAGTGTCGGAGAAAGGAAAATCCGAAGGGCCGAAGGCGGAGTATTTATACCCTCCGCTCCGCTCCGCGTTACGAAGCTAGTGGTGTGTCGTTGCCTGGCTCTCGTACCGCTATAGCAAACAATCACTCCGCCATGGAAAACAGTTGGTCTCTACAGTATTTGTTTGTCTGTTTCCGGTCGAGTCCGGGAGACGCCGGCTCAGTCATCACTCTAAAGGCCGGAAGAAATGGCCTGAAGTACTAAACAGCGCATGTCATTATACAATATGTCTGGACTGCTCCGGGAACTGACTGGAACCCTCTCTCATTATTTTCTGATCTGTGCCGACAGACCATGTATCTTGCCGAGCACGCTGGCATCCACTCTACGACACAGAGTACAGACCTGCCTCTGGACGGTGGTTACTTGCCATACTATGAGATGATCCAGCAAAGCACCGTATTACTCCCACATTCTCCTCATGATTCATTTGCCGGCTCAGATAACCTACCTACCATGACATGAAGCGACTATCAAAGTTCTGCATCTTTCTACCTTATTCTTTCATTGTAAATTCAAACAAGCAGTGTGTTTTACACAGAGAGGGCTATCTCGACATATGATTCTTCATGACAGCATAGCTATTGTCCATCATAGTCAAGCATCAGAAAGATGTTCACAGCTTCAAGAGTGTGAGATGCAGTGATGACTTCTATTCTCTGCTTCTGGCACCTCGCATGAGTGACAATGACCACCAAATTCTTCTTCGTGCAAGGTCATTCATTAGGGGCGGGCAAGTAACCACCTCAGTGTTATTAGATGTTCAGCCATTTTTCGGTTTTCCAAATACTTTCACATTCCTTGAGTACGATTCAGACGTTCATGAAAGATGCACCTTACCGCTATAGACTACCGTGAAAAAGGGGACGACTACCTTTAAAATTATGGTCTCTTTCGGAGGAGTAGCCTATCATGCTAGCCGCGGTAGTATGAAATATAGCCTTGTTCATAAGCGACAAATTTCAGTCATCAATTAACGATGAAGAGTAAACTCTATGCTTTTGACCTACGGGGCCCTTGAGCCATATTATGTTTAATTATTAGCAAAACAAGAGCCAACTCTTAAGACGGCTCATTTTGGCGGCACCCATGGAAAGCTCAACCCACGACGGGAGACGGGTGATATTGATGTTGCTATCCTTCCCTGCCTGACGCCACAGAAATATTTCTTCTATGCGGCATTGAGGCTTGCTGCAGCGCCCGGAGACCAAGAACCTTCGCATTATGGCCTATTGCTTGGATTGAAAAGTAGCGTTACAAAAATTGCCAGGCGATCGAAGTACATTGATGAATTTGGAGTTTCAAAAAGAAAAAAAAATCCGTGAATTCGAGAAGACACCAAGGCAATGCTGGCCCTTCAATAGTAGAATTTATTGTATAGGTGTGGTGTGCTGTAAGGGAATCCTGTGAAGAAACAAAAAATGGTTTAAAACCAATGCGCCCCGTTTGCGCCAGAGTACCGATTGCCAAATGGAACAAATGAAAGAACACTCGCTGATGTCCTGGACGTTGATGCAAGACAAAAAGCCCGGTGTGACTGACTGATTTTATCACCAGAAATAGCTGAGAAAGAATTATCGCATACCGCCCTGCATCAACTGCTGACGTAACATCATGATCTGACTACGTTCCATTGGGGGAAGTGCATCAATTGCAGATTGTGGCATGCTGAGAACCTGTTGTAGCAACTCATCTTGGCCTGGCACCTGGGACGGGGCAGCCTGTGGAGGTGGCGGGGGAGCATATGGACCCCCGACCACAGGAGGTGTTCCCATCTGTCCAGGAACACCATACTGCTGATATTGGGGGGCTACCTGAGGAGGTGCTTGAGGAGTTGCTTGAGTTTGGGCAGCCTGCTCAACAATTGAACCCAGGACCTGGTACTCCACCAAATTCATGAGCAAAAGGGCCTGGAAAATAGCATAGGCAAGCTGAGGGGCCTGGCGCAGTAGTTCTGTGGCACGGATAGGATCTGCCACCGCAAGGGCTTTCATTTGTGTAAGGACATCGAGAAGCTGATTCGGGGGAAGAGAGGCGAGTGTTTGCGAGATAGCGTTGGGGCAGTCAAGATGGGGTGGAACATCGACGCCTGGAGGAAGAGGAGGCAGCGGAGCAGCACCAGGAATTTGTTGCATTTGTGGTACAGAGTCTTGCTCCATAGGTTGTGTTTGTTGAGAATAGTCGGCAGGCACAGAATCCTTTTCATTATTGTGTGGCCAGTCCACCCGAATCTTGCGACCCATAATCTCGTAGTCATTCAAATTGCGGACGGCAGAGGCTGCAGCATCGGCATCGGCAAAGTCTGCAAATCCATAGCCCTTGGGTTTGCCAGTCTCAGGGTTCATCATCAGGCGGAATTTCGTTACTGTGCCAGCTGTGCTGAGAATATCTTTCACCTGTTCCTCGGTGAGGTCTGAGCGATGGATTAGCATACAGAGTATTCTTTTGCGGGGACCACTGATCCTAGAGACTCACTGTAAGGGATATTCCCCAGGAAAACACTCTTGCCTGAGCGGTCCGGCGCCATGATTGTGATAGTTCAGAGGTCGTGGGCGCGATGTTGCGTAGATCCGAGATTGAAGCTGTTGCGAAGCTTCGCGGAGGCGCGCGAGAAGATCGGCCGTTCTGCCGGACTTTCCGCGTGACCGCCTGTCCATCGACCTTCTTCGTACTCCCGTCCGCATCCACTCCATCGAGAGACCTTCAAACACAAAGCCTCACAATATGTCTCAGAATCAACGAGAGGCCTGGGAGCGAGTGCAGCTCATGCTACAAAGGCGCAAGGGTGGTTTTGGAGGACTGCCCACCGGTGGTCGCGGAGGCGGCATGGGTCTGGCTGGTCTCGTTCTGCTGGGTGTCGGCAGCTGGGCCATCTCCAACTCGCTCTTCAATGGTATGTGAGCTTCTCGCGACCGGTCCAAGCTCCTTGTTCCTAACTCTCGTATCCAGTCGACGGCGGTCATCGTGCTATCAAGTACTCCCGTGTGGGAGGTGTGAAGAAGGAGATCTATAACGAAGGTAGGCTACATCCGTCGACGACGCCGCGAACCTCGGACTCCTCGGCCTAACAACGTTGCAGGAACTCATTTCCGGATTCCTTGGATCGAGACTCCTATCGTATACGACGTCCGCGCAAAGCCCCGCAATATTGCTTCCTTGACGGGTACGAAGGATTTGCAGATGGTCAACATCACATGTCGTGTCCTGTCCCGCCCCCGAGTCGACGCCCTGCCACAGATCTATCGTACTCTGGGACAAGATTTCGATGAGCGTGTCTTGCCATCGATTGTGAACGAGGTCTTGAAGAGTGTGGTTGCGCAGTTCAACGCTAGCCAGCTGATCACGCAGCGTGAGAATGTTGCCCGCCTGGTCCGGGAGAACCTGGCTCGGCGTGCAGCACGATTCAACATCGCCCTTGATGATGTTTCCTTGACGGTATGCGTGCTTCCATGATCCAAGAAAAGTCTGATCCATGACATTGTTCTGACAAGTCTTCTACTATTTAGCACTTGACCTTCTCTCCCGAGTTCACTGCTGCCGTCGAAGCCAAGCAGGTCGCTCAGCAGGACGCCCAGCGTGCTGCCTTCGTTGTCGACAAGGCTCGCCAGGAGAAGCAGGCTTTCATTGTTCGCGCTCAAGGTGAGGCTCGTTCGGCCGAGCTGATTGGTGACGCAATCAAGAAGAGCAAGAGTTACATTGAGCTCCGTAAGATTGAGAATGCCCGCCAGATTGCTCAGATCTTGCAGGAGGCCGGTGGCAAGAACAAGCTGTACCTGGATGCCCAGGGCTTGGGTCTGAATGTCAACACGCCGAACGAGGATATCAAATAAATGAGATTAATTAGGGAGCTCGGGTAGTGAAAGTCTGTACAAATAGCTTATTTCATCGCAATGAAATGCGGTCTCTTCTCTTGGAAACATTGAACTGTCAGCTCTGCCTCCTAGTATCTACATGGATAGACTGATGTCGAACCCGACCTGATTCCAAAAGGTTTCCGAGCTCCAGGGTCCTTCCTCTGTGTGGCCATGCGATATATATTTCATCCGCCATTCCATTCGGGCGGGCACTTTTGCGGGGCCGCGACGGCGAGCGGGCGGAGACCAGCCAGATCCATCTTGATTCAAATGCAACCCCACTCAATCATTTTTTTTCTATTCCGAATTTACAGCCTTCCCTCTGCGAGGTCTCACTGTGTTACTGAGTTACATGATAAGAGGAGAAAAGCGAGAAAAAAACCATAGCAGACAGGTACGCGAAACTCGTTGCATCATGTCAAAGCTAAAACCTACTGACATCAGTGCTGCAACCGCAAAGACAGCCTAACGCCAAAATGTCCGACCCCACAGCAAATGACCCTCCAGTTCATTTGACAGAGATCGATGTCGACCTAGACGTTCAAGAGATCCTGCTGGCCGCTTCCCAGCATGATATCGCCAAGCTGCGCCGCCTCTGCCGAACACAATCCTCACTGCCGGATGCGGCCAATGTGAAGGATTCAGAGACAGGCTATACCCCCCTTCACGCAGCCATCGCAGCCTGCGAACCCGACGAGGAGAGTACACCGAATGGCGGTTCCTCAAACGCGGACAAGGAGCTGTTGGAATCCGCCGCGGAGACCGTGAGATTCTTGCTACAGGAAGGTGCTATCTGGAATGACCTCGACAACAAGAATGAGACACCGGGATGTTTGGCGAGACGCATTGGTGCGTCGGAGTTGTACGAGTTGATTGTGGACGCTGGTGTGCGTGCAGAGATGCTGATGAACCGGTTGGACGAGTATGCGGCGCTTTCGGACGAGGACGAAGAGGAAGAGGAGGAGGAGGAGGGCGAGGAGAAGGGGGACAAGGAGACCGACGAAACATCCGAAGAGAAGGTGGATGCGGATGAGACAGCGCCCGAGCTTGTTGATGTCGCGACGAGAGAAGCCGAAGGATCCAACGTCACGTTGGTCAACCCAGAGGTTGACAACCGAGGCTATCTCTCATCCACACTCTCCATCAACAATGATCGGATCCTTGACTCTGATCAAAATGGAGTCATGATGCGATGGGAAAGCGACATCATGCTCAAGTCCGCCAAGGCACTGCTGCCTCGTCCGGGTCTCAAGGTTCTCAACATTGGACACGGAATGGGTATCGTCGATGGCTTCTTCCAGGATCAGTCTCCCGCCGAGCATCATATCGTGGAAGCGCACCCTTCCGTACTGGCAGATATGAAAGCCAAAGGGTGGGATACCAAGCCTGGTGTGACCATCCACCAGGGACGCTGGCAAGACGTCCTTCCCGGCCTCGTCGGCGAGGGAGTCACATTTGATGCGATCTACTACGACACATTTGCAGAGTCGTATGCCGATTTCCGGGAATTCTTCTCAGAGCAAGTGATTGGCTTGTTGGAACAGGAGGGCAAGTGGGGATTTTTCAACGGCATGGGTGCTGATCGTCAAATCTCCTATGACGTTTACCAAAAAGTGGCCGAAATGGATTTGTTCGAGGCCGGATTCGACGTCGAGTGGGAGGATATCCCCGTGCCCAAACTTGAGGGTGAATGGGACGGTGTGAGACGAGCCTACTGGGTGGTCGATAACTATCGATTGCCGCTGTGCCGTTTTATGGATTAAGGGGCAAGGTCCCCCCTAAAGAGAGAAAAAAAAACCACAGAAATCTCGACTGGGCGCCTCGGTCAGCCCCAGAATAGAATATGATACGAGATCGAAATGCTTCATATGAGCTTTATCCCGCTCTAACTTTGAATCACCAGAGTTTGGAAACATCGCTCTCGGGGGAATTTTTACCGACGATCATCGATCACCATAAGGATTTCGATCGCAGCTACGAAAGACTGTAGATCTCAAGATTGATACATATACTGTAGCCCGAAAGAGCGAAGGAGGGGGAAAGATGATCCATTGGATCTACGGAGGGGCCCGAGACTAAGAGGGGGCCCTCAGGTGACTAGCTACCCCCTATTGGGTGACATCTCCTCAATTGTGAGCTGGGGGTCGGGATTGACTTGGTAATGCTGCGAAATGATCGCGTCGAATTTGATAAGGCTGCTGATCTTCGCGCACTTGCTCTTTGTGATGACATCGGTTTGTTGTCTAGGTCTATAGCGCGGGTCCTATCCTGTGATGCGCCAAAGTCTTGTTAAATAGGCGTTGTTGCGATCGAGAAGGAGTGCAAGATGATTATGTTAGCAACCACTAATGTCTGTGACTAGCTCCTTTTTATTATCAGAGTCGGTATATTTCCCGGTGTGACTTAGTATTTGCCGATGGACACTCCGCGGTGACGTAGTAAAATCTTTTGCGATAACGACTATTCCGATAGAGAAACTAGGGTCTGTGTTCTCTATTTCGCGCACGATATAGCCTACGCTCGCGGCTGCGCTTAGACTAACAAGTGTATAGTAGCGTTTCTATACTAGTGCGTATAGTAGGCTATAGAAATTAATACGCAGAGCAGGGTCTTACGGAATACGGTCTTGTCTTAACTCTCCTGTCTAGTCCTAAATACCGACGTATTTTGCTCTTTAGAGTAGGGTAGACTTTTTTATAGCTATATATACTAGCTTATTAGATAGCAGGACGTTAGAGTCTTTAGGGAGGACTAGGTTTCCTTCGTAGTCCCGTATATAATCGGTATATAGCGGGAATTTATCGAGTTCTTCTGTTATTAGGTAGCTTCCTCGGAGTTAAACGGGAGTATAATTCCGCGACTAGTAGCGTCTTTAAAGGTTTTGTTCCTTAATCGCTATAGTCTTAGAATTAGCTAGTAGTTAGTTATTATATTTAACCTATAGGTATTCTAGTAAATCCGTTAAGTAACTTATAGGTATACTTAAGTCTATATTATAAGAGTTAAAATCGAGGTGAGTATAGGGAAGGAAAAAGGAACAGAAAAGAGAAAATAAGAGGAAGAGGGGGAGAAGAAGAAGGATAGGAGGTATAATAAATAGCTAAAGAAATAATCTAGAAATATATAGAATAGGGTAGATAGTTCTGTGTTATACTTATCTCTGTTTAGCTTCCTTATTAATACTTATATCGTCAGAGGAGGACTCTTCGTACAATTAACCTTTAGCTTCTCGTTATTCGAATATACGAATTACGTTAGCGTAGCTAATATAATCCTCTTCGTTTACCTATTTATCCTAGCGTACCGAACGGTCTCTCTATCGAATAAGGTACTATATAATCTATCGCCTAGAGCTATCTCGATAGGGGCGTCCGCGCGCTATAACTACTCTTTTAGCGAGGATACGATCTACTTCGTAGACTTCTTCTTTAGGAAAATATTCGTCTATAGTAGGTATATACTCGCCTTCCTATTAGTCCCTATCTTATAGATCGTCTCCTTATAGGGCTTTCTCGAGATATACTATACTAATAACTAGGTATACGCGAAGAGTTAGGGGAAAATCTAGACGGTAGGCTAAACGCCCTACTCGTTTAAGAACTTTATACCGGCTAACGTAACGTTACGCTAATCGTAATAGGAGTACCTAGTTCGAAGGTATATTATATCCTTATCTAAGCTTAAGGTAGACCTTATCTCTTACGTTAAAATAAACTAGTATACGTCTCCTATCGTAGTAGCGTTTTATTTTTATAACCGCCTAGGCCGTAGAATATTCGGTATTAGCGCGGGCTACAATATCTCTTACTAGGGTCTATACGATCAGAGACTAGGGTTGCCTAACCTCGAATCCGTATAATAGTTTATAAGGGGTATAACCTATAGTAGCGCTTTCGGAGCTATTTAATATAGCTTAAAGAGCAGGAAGTATCGAAGGCTAGTCCTAGTACGAGTAGGTAGCGACTACGTATCGGATAGCGATTTCGACTATCTAGTTCGTCCGCTCTAATTAGCTATCTATCTAGGGGTAGTACGTAGTAGAATAGAGTAGTTTTATATTAATTATATCGAAAATAGCCTTCTATAGTCCTTAGACAAATCGCGGATCGCGGTCGGATATGATCGCGCTCGGTATACCCTAATTTACGACCTACTAATAGGTAAGAACGTCTTTAGCCTAGTCTTCTCTACTCTAGTCTCCTCTACCTAGGATTACGCCTACTAGCTTTATAAACTTATCTATTATCGTAAGGACTATATCGTACCCGTCTTCAGAAGGTAGTATAGCCACGATTATATCTAAAGTAATCGTATAGAAAGGAATAGATAGTCTAATAATAGGCTAGAGTAAACTATATGGTCGGTAACGGGGGGTTCTGTATTCTAGGTAAGTTAGGCAGTGCTAGATATATTAGCGAAGTAGCTTTACGCCTTTATAGAAAGTAAGACCTTTTAGTTTATACTAAGCCCTATCGAAACCCTAGTATATCTAGTTATTATATACTAGCTTAAAAATTTCCTTCGATATTACTCGGGGCAGACAGAGGCTTTCTTCCCCTTTAGTAATCGTAAATATTAGGAGATCTTCGTTATTAAGGTAGTAAGGAAGTCGGGTTCTAAGCGTATCTAGCTCGGTTTCCTTATCGCGTAAGGTTTCGATTAGCGCTAACTATCTTATATTATTTTAATATCCCTCTTTTACTCTGTTTTTAGTTTCGTTACTTATATAGAGGACTATCGCTATAACGGTATAGGTAGTTAGCCCTATTACTAATACTACTATATCAGTAGGACCTAGCTTAATTATATATAGCGCGTTAATATCTTCTAGGTTATCTCTTTGTCCGGGCTACTATAGTTCTATAGATAGTAGCCTAGAGAGCGCGTCCGCGATCTTATTAGTCTTACCTAGTAGATAGTATATACGGAAACGGAATTACTAGAGGAACTAAGACGCGCGGACTAAGCGTAGATTCTAGTAATCTAGAGAATTAGATCTTAGGCTTATAGTAGTCGCGATTCCGACGATAGCGTTATAATTAGTATAGACGACTACGGGTAGCTCTAGCGGATAGGCTTTAATAATATAACGAACTTTCTTGACCGCCTAATATAGGTATAACACTTCTAGCTCGGTAGGCTAGTAGTTCTTCTCGGCTATTATAAGTAAGCGACTTAAGAATAGGATTAGTTAGATTTTATCTCGCGGAGGAGGCTTTGCTAAGTTAAGGTACTAAAAATCCGGCTTAATATAATATAAAGTTACGCTATATCCTAACTCTTTTAAACTATTAGTTTCTAGATAGAGTTAACGCGATTAATTATAGTAGGCGAGCTATAGGGGGTTGTTAAATTTAGCCTAAAGCACCCGAAAAGCCTCTAATTCGGCCGTAGATAGCTCGTTTAGTAAAGCTTAGCGGGACTATATACGCCGTTCTTCTCCTTTAGGAGGATATCCTTTAAGAAGATTAGTCTTTCTTAGCTATAGCGAGGCAGATTTCTAGGCAAAGTCCTTAATATAGTAACAAAGATTACTAACTATACCGAGATATATTTTAAGCTATTTATATATCCGTAGGAATTCTAGGGCTCGGATAGCGCGAACCTTTTTATTAGTTATAGTTATACTAAGTAAATTAATATCCTTCCCTAGTAGTATAAGACTCGGAAAACCTATCCTAGCCTTTTTAGGGTCAAGAGTAATATTTACTTCCTATAATTTAGCGAATAGCAGATAGAGTTAGTATAGATACTTATTAAGATAGTCCCTAACCGCAAAAATATCGTCTATATACGTGCGATACTAGCTCTGAAAAGCCTATAATATATTATCTATTTAGCGCTAAACGTAAGAGACGGAATTAGTATTACCTATCGCGATAATATAGAGGATCTCTTGCCCTCTGTAAGAGATAACGGCCTATTTACTATAGTAGTTAGGATAAATACGCTACTAGTAGAAAAATTTTGCCGTATCGACGATAGTAATATACGCCTTGCCTAGAGCGAGGGCCACGATTTTATCCTATATAGGGACTAGATAGAGATCCGGGATTAGGATCCTATTAGTCGGCCTATTATCTACTACGGCTCGTCCTACGCGTTAGAAGGTTAGCTTCCCGTCCTTGTCTATCCGAGTAACCTATTTCTAGACTATAAAAACAGGATTAACTTCTTAGGCTTCACGAGTAGCGAATAATATCTTACCTTATTAGTATAGTACGTTAAAAGCCTTATTAATTACCTTCTGACTTTCCGGTAGGACACGATAGACCTAATATCGTTAAGGCTATATCCCTAGTATAGTAGGGAGGCGTATCTATTAATCCTGCGATATATCGACGACGCCTAGCTTGTCCTAAATCGAATAGCTCTTATAGACCTAGCGGAATTTGTCTGCTACTTCTAGCGTTCTATATATAATAATTCTATTTAGCAAGACGGTCTCTATAATATAGTTCTCCTTAGCGTAAATTATAGAGTTTAGAGTGACTCGCCGTATAGTATAGTAAGTAGATATAACTTTATAAATTCTACTTATATACGCCTAGGTATGCGTATCTGCTTTGTTATCTAGTAACGGTAGATATAGGCCGAAGTCTTTAGTAGCTAGGTAGTCTTTAACTATATCTTTAATATCCCGGTTCGTTAGTCTAGGGCGTCTAAGTATATCGTTAGCTAGGGAAATAGCTAACGGAGCTACGTTAGGTATAACCTAGTATACGGTAGTATAGTCCGGCTTAACTACCTAACTAATTTTGTCCTTCTTCCTGATAATCTGAACTCTATCGGATATATTAACTACCTATACGAAGGTAAAATTAGCGTCTACTAATTAAATAGGAATACTAGACTTTTCTCTGCTTAGTTCGAAAATTAAGTCTCTGTCTATAGGGAGCTTAGACCTTACAGTAATTAGTATACGTGCCGCTTACCTAGATAGAATCTCGATCTTCGCGGTCGCGTAGACTAGACAACTAGGGATATAATTTAGTTTAGCGTATAGGGCGACTAGAAAAGTTAGATTTTCGTATAATTCGACGATAACTTATACGCGTAGGAAGTCTAGTATAAAACCTTCCGGTCCTAAAACGTCTATCCCGAGCAAAAGCTATATCTTAAGGTCTTTAACGATATATACCTCGACCTATATCTTAGCCGCGGCTTATACTTCGTTAATTTATCCGATATAATATATATTAACGATAATATATTTATCAGAGAAGTATTCGGATCCGATACTACTAACTTATATAGGCTTTACCTTGTAGCGTAGATACTTAAGATTCGCTACTAATATAGCGTTAATAAGTATTATAACGTATCTAGAGTCGATATAATATATAGTAAGCTTATTAGGGCTAGTAAGGCTAACTATCGCCGTCGTATAGCGCCAAGATCGGAAAGCGTAACCTAGGATATAGTTTAATTATCGCGATAATTCGATAATACGTATTTCTGTAGTTGCGAAGTTTATAGATACTTAGTATTAGGGAATAGATACAGACGCGTCCGGTTTGTATTCGTCTAAATAGTTATATAGACTAGTAGCGGACTTAAATACCTTAGTATATATTAAGTAGGTAATTACAACGGGTCGGCAGTCTGCTTTATATTTGTGTAAGTTACTCCGCGATAGGAAGACTTTATTATAGGTATTATAGACCTTAGCTATCGCTATACAAAGTTAAGCTAATACGTTATAATCTTAGTCGTTAGCTTCCGCAAAATCGAGATCTGTCGGGTCAAAAACCTTCTCGCCCTAATCGTTAGCTCGGTCGTCGTAGTCTAGGGCTTAATCTTCCGCGTCCGCGTAGTAAGCCCTCTACGGAGCGCGATTCTAAGGCTCACGTTATTACTAGGGCTAATTAGTTATAGGTTTAGACTTAATCCTCGCGTCGTCGCGAGGATACTAGCGTTAACCCTCGTACCCTTAGGCTTATTTGTTCTGACGATATAACTCTCTATAGTCTTATACCTAGTTTTACCTGTTATTTTAGCGCTATAAATAACGAGGCTAGGAATTATCTAGACGCTAGCCTCTCTGCGCCTATCGCTAGGATTAGCCCTAGAGTAGGCGTTAGCGATCAGAGAATTAGCGTTCACGCTTCTTAGCTATATCTCTCTAGATATTATATCGCTTATCGAGCTCCTCTATAAACTTAGGTAGTATAGTGTCCGCTATCGGTTCCTTAATATATTACTATAATATCGGATTAATATTACTATAGATACGGCTAAGGATATTATATATATCCTTATAGCCTATACCTTTTATAAGACGTATTATATTATTAGCATATTTCCGCGGTAGGTATTCGCGGCGGATATTATTCTACTTATAAGTAGTATTATTAATTTAACGAAGATATACGTTACGGTTAGGCTTAAAACGTTCCTTCAGAATCTAGAACTATCTACGCTCGAGAGACACCTTATTTATAAGTATCTTCTTATTATCCGTAAGTTCGCGCGTATACTAATCTAGCGCGTAACCCTTTAGATAGCTATAAATATTTAACCTTACAATATTTTCTGACTTTAATCGAACTAGGTCTTTTAGTCGATCGATAAAGATAGCTATATCCGAGTAGTATATAACTAAATTAATAGTTTCGCAACTATCGGGATATTTGCTAATAGGATAAAAGTATCTAATATCGGTAGCCTTCTAAGATATATCTATCGTGCTTACTATACCCTATTCTCTAGGTAGGCTAGGTAGGCCTTAACTCCCGCGAAGGAGATTAGAGTTCTGTAAAATAACCTAATTAACGACTATAACGAGTTATTCTATAGTAAGCCCGCTAACTAGTATACTTATAGCTAACGAGGTTCCCTTAGGGTTCCCTAGAGGATTCCCGCCTTAGTTATCGCTTTAGTTAGGTATTATATTTCTAGTAATATTATTCTTACTATATCTCCTAGAATACAGGAATTTTTGAATAAAGGGATTAGATAGAGATATACGAGGGCGAGGCTATAGTAGCGGTTTACGTTATCCTTCGGGACGTTATTCCTCTGTAAGTTAGTATTACTAGATAGGACTAGGTAAAGCTATACAAGGTCACCGTAGGGGCGGCTCACGATATTCCTCGGGTTACTAGGTAGAGACAGGTTAGAACGTAGGTTATCGAGCCTATATAACTAGTCTGTCCTCGAAATATAAGGAGTAAACGACTATAGAAGGTTCTGTTAGTAATATAACAGGTAGAGTTATAGGTCTAGATTCGACCTCTACTTTAACTACTAACTACACTATTATCCTTACTAATAGCTTAATTAACGCGACGGAAGTTAATCTGCTCCGCGTCGGCCGTCTAAGTAGATTATTAACGTGCTACGTCTGCAGAGATACGTCTAGTACTTATAGCTATAGTAACGAGGTAAGTCGTAAGAATTCCTGGGTAGACCTATTCAGACTCGGTCTGTGTATTAGCTAGTCCGGAGGGTAAGGGTCGTCTGCTATCGGTAGTATAGGGCACCTTCCGTCGTTAGCGTCGATAATATAGCGGATACGTGCAAGAGTATTAGTATCGAAATCAGCTGTCTAAGTACTGTTCGAGGAGGTAATAAAGTTATTAAGCTAGAAGGCAAGCTTAATAGTGCAACGGGCCTTCCTATCTATCCGTATAGGGTACTAGCCGTTCTGATAATAGGGAGACGAGGTCTAATAGGGGGCCCTATAGATATCTTAGGGACGGGAGACGAGGTCCGATAGGGAGCCCTGTAGATATCTCAATTTGAAAAAAGGCACTTAAACAACCCAAGAGAGAGCCTCTTGGAAAAAATTATCCTAGGGGAACCAGGTTTGCTACCAATTGTAGCCCGAAAGAGCGAAGGAGGGGGAAAGATGATCCATTGGATCTACGGAGGGGCCCGAGACTAAGAGGGGGCCCTCAGGTGACTAGCTACCCCCTATTGGGTGACATATACCACCTCTATTTGGTCAGCTTGGTCACTACTAGGACCTCCAGTCTCGGATCTTTGTGCGAAAATGCGTCCGAGCATCTATGGCAGATGAAGTATAGTACACAAAACGCTCAGGCAATGAATATGCAGAAGGGAAATCAAACGAGGAAAGAAAAGAAATAGACCGGCACAAAGAAGTCCTGGTTTGTGAAGGGGGAAAAAGTCACCTGGTGGATGGCGCGGTGTGCTGAAGATTATAATTGAATCAAATCGACCTCGGAAAAATCCGGGGGACTCCGGCTGAAGATCGTGCGGCCTTTGCCATCCAAAGCTTGATACTCGTTACTGACCCAGACGTGTTTGCTGAATCGTTGCGTACGGTAGACCTCGTCGTCACTGATACCAAGGTCGTCCCGTGGGATCCAGACGACCGGCCGCTTTGCGCGCAGAGCTTCGTGCTGGAATGCACGCTGAACTAACTGATCACGCTCATCTGGAGTGAGATCCTCCAACTCGTCGTGGATTCCAGCAAAGAGAGCATGGCCCTTATCATTAGTACTGGGCCCTTGCGCTTCAGTGTCATGTGCCATTCTCTCCCTCAATGCCTTGAGTGTCGGACTCGGGGTCGCAGAGTTGAGACCAAAAAACTTGGATCGTCGATTTGGCGACCGCTCGGCCCAGGACGACTGCTTCTTGACGGACGTGGTTGGAGTAAGAAGACCCGAATCGTGACGCTTTCGCTCTTCACGTTCCGCTTCCAAATTCCGCAGTTCGATCGCCTCTGCCTCGCGGTCATGGCTGCGTTGCTTCCACTCACGATTGGCGAGGTGATGCTCCAGCCCTTCCCTCTCATCTTCGTTTTCGTCATCGGCAGTAAGGCCAAGTCGGGTCAGCTGGGCACGGTGGAACTCCTGATCCCGCCGAACGGCGTCATCTTCGAGAGTGATGGGTAAATAACGGATGAGAGGCCCGAAAGCTTCGTTGAGAAGAACTTGGAACCCCACGGTTAAGATCAGGACAATGATCATGACGATACCTTGGCCCTTGCATGCGACTGCCCCTTGGGTGTCCCGTACCAGGAAAAACAAGCCGATGAGACACACTTCCATGAAGTACAAGCCCGTGAATAGTTGATTGATCGCACGTGGAAACAAGAGACCACCCGTGTCGAATCGAAATTTGGTGACATATAATGTGTTGTAGCGGTAGACAAACCAGAACAGACTGAACGTGAGAATGTTGAAAACCATAATCAGGGGCGCAACAATACAGTAGATCAAACCTAGCCATTGAAGCAAAAGTAAGCAAAGGCATCTCCGGCGCCGAAGGTGATGAGAAGAGGAGCACAGATCCGGAGCCGGACACTTACCAATACAAGCGAGGGTGGTGTAGACCGGGAAGAATGTTCCCCATTGCATCTGGTTGAGATTTGTTGTGCGCGCCCACTTCTTCCGTGCAGTGGAATCCAAGATCGGAGCAAGGATAAACCAGCTGACAAGACTGACAATCTGTACCAGTGCACCAGCGCTCACAGACATGGCTTGCAAAACCATGTAGGAGAAGAAGTAGTTGCTGGATCGTGGAATGTTTGTAGCGAGCAGCTCGGGCCAGCTGGTCACATTTGTGACATTATCGAGGATGGTGGAGGCACTGGAAGCAATAGTGACAACCAGGAACAGCTGCACAAATAGAAAGGCAAAGTAGTAGTTCTGCACAGTCAACTCAATGGCCATGCCGGTGTGTAAGCCTTGAGTTTTGCTGAGAAATCGTAGGATCAGGGGCAGCAAAGCCATGAGAATAGCCAAGAATAGCGCGGGCAAGACACCTTGAATCGCGGAAATAAGCCACTGAGGCAGTCGCCCGATCCAAGCAAGCCAGCTGAATGTACCCTCGAGGTACGAAAGTTGTGACAGAAGCCCAGTGAAAGCGACGGGGAAAGCCCATCCGATCACCATACCAGCCACCAAAGTGATGATACCAAATGTGCGGAGGTAGCGCTCCCACCACTTCATTGACATATTGTCCCAGATCACATCGTCCGGTGAGATTTCGACAATTCGAGGGGCCATTTGCTTTGGAACGTGGTGGGCAACAGACTGACAAGCCATATGTGCTGCAACCTGATGGTTGAATTGAATGAAAGCAGAGTTCATCAAAGGGAAGCGTTCAGGATGTTGCTGATCGATTTCAATTTCGAGATTTAAACGCGCCAATTCCTTCCGGCAATGGTCAATAGTGTCGACTTTCTTGCCTATCAACCAAATTGAAGGCATCCACGTCCACCCAAAGATGGGTAATCGGGAAGTATCCCGGTCTTTCTCTGTGATGTATTGTTTCCAAAGGGGCTCTCCATAGTCCTCTGAGTCAAAGTCCTCGTTGTAAGCGATGGGGTACTCTTCTCCTTCAACCTCGTCACCTTCTTTGTGACTCTTTTGTGAACTTTCGTGTTCTTTCCGGGCCTTCTTCTTGGTAGACTGGCTACCGTTTGTCTCCTTCGTGGGCGATTCAGGTCCAGTCAGAGGAAACTCATCTGGCTCTGGACCAGACTTTTTCGAGTGAACGGAAAGGTGGGATGACATGCGGTCCTTCCAAGATAATTGCTTTTGGGGTACAGGCCTTGTCTCCTGACAGAGACTCTCATCTCGAGCTTCTTGTGTCTGCGACGGGGTCAAAGAGTGACCTTGCTCTAGAGGCATATCTTGAGTCGGCGGCTGGGCCTGGGACGCAGAGAGTGCACGACCGCGAGGGGCCACGCCAGTATCATCAATGTCCTCCACAAAGCCGCCACCATTTCGAGTTAAGGTGCTATCAAAACCCGCCTCGACTTTTTTGAGACCGCCGACCATTGACTTGCCCAGCTTTCCGACGCCGTGCCCGACCAAATCTGCGGCTACAACGGCCGGATCGAAAAGCTTCCCGCCATGGCGGGACCCACCCGATTCACCGCGCTGGTGAGGTTCATGACGGTGAGATAATGCCTCTCGCAACGTATGAGCCTGATGGGGATCACCAGAGCTGACGCCGGGCCCCATGGCCATCTGTGCTGCTCGATGATCCGTTGCGGCCTTCTCCTCACTCTCCGCCTCCTTCCTGCTTTTGCCGGTCTTCTTCGCCTCCGCTTTGGCTTTCTTCAGTGCTGCCTTTTTGCATTTGACGATGAGATCTGTTTCAGCTGCTTCTAATTGAAGAGCAATCTTATTGCGTTCCTTGACCTTTTCATTCAATTCATCGAAATTGCGGTTGATCCAGATATTACGCACACCGCCCGGAAAGACGTCGAACAACTTGTCCAAGGCCTCCACATTCAACCAGCCATGGGGAATCGCAGTAACGAGGACAGTTGTGGCAGATGCGCGGAGTCGGTGTTGAGGTGATGTCAGATAAGCTTGACGCATTCGAATATAGCCTCGCAACTCGTCGAAGAACACAGCACAGACATAGCAGATCATAATCACTGCCAGAACACAATGGGCCCAATAGCGACTGGTATGCTCAGGTTTGACGTTGCCCCAGGCCAATTGATCTAGGCCAGTGACATTCCACCGATCGCCCGTTCTTGTTCCGTTCGAGGTGACTGTATCGTTTTGGAAAGTCGTACCCTTGCCTCCCACGCGATTCAGGGGGAGAAGTATGGGCAAGATCAGAAACCCCATGGGAATGAAGATTTTGAGAAGCATACGCAGGAAGCGAAGGAAGAAATAGGCGTCGAGACCACATTTTTGAATAAATTCCGAGCTTGATGTTCGAAAGATCGGCCCGATCCATCGAAACAGGCCCGGCGGCGAAGGTGCAGTGCGTTCTCGATCAGGGACTAGATACGTTCGAGGTTGACTGCACGTCTCTTTGTCAGCTCTGTTCTCCATTTCTTCTCTGGTCTTTGTTGGCACTGCATTTGAAATGCCGTTGACTTACTAGATGCGTGTCAATTTGCCCTTGAGGAGCAAGAATAGCAAGAATTCCACGGCGAAGACAACCGTAGCCGTTGCCAGCGAGGCCAAGAAACTCTTGAGTGAGACACCCTGGTCCAACTTGCCATTACCTCCCGTATGCTTCAACGCCTCTCCTAAGCTGTCAGAAGACATGGCGAGCAACTGTGCTTTGTCGCTGGACAGTGAGAGACTTGAAGGAAGAGGGCCAGCGCTCCCCCGCGCACCTGCTCGACGATATGACGGGAATCGTCAGTAGCGAGGGAAGCGGTCGTAGAGGATGATGAGCAGACACGAAGACAGCAGAAGGCCTAGTCAAGGACCGGTCGTGAACGACAAATGCTGGTCAACTCTCCGCGCGCAATGTTGAAGGAAAAAGAAAAAAGCTCAGAAGAAAGATGTGCAACAAAGAAGATCGGCACCGGGACCTGATCGATGTCTCCGCTCAACTACCACACCGGGGCAGTCGGTGGTAGCTTCTGGGGGACTGCAAACTTAGTTCCATATCTCCACGGGCCCTCCTGAGGTAGACTTACCGTAGGCGAACAATGACAGCAGTGGCTGGTGCGAAGTATTGACGCCGAGTAGTAGCCTCACAACCTTCCCCGCGAAGACGCCTGAGACTGGAATGATTGGAGGGATTGTGGGCTTGCCGATCGTTTCGCAGGATGACATCAGGCGTTTGGTGAAACAGCCAAGCAGAACCTGGGCGGCTAAATGTGAACGTGCAGAAACTAGGCAGCAAACAGAAACCTGAGGCGATCAAATTCCGAGCCTTGCAATGAACACAGTTCCTCTCCAGTGCTACTGTGGTAGGTGCATGATGCTCTCAATCTGCCATGACGTTCTCATAGTCGCTCACTCCATCACCGAGCACGGAACCTGGGCAGCCACACATTTGATCACCAGGGAAATCCAGCGGATCAGGAAAGAGAAAACTAGTCCCGCCGCTAGTCCATATTGGGTGAGTAGTGGGGCTCCCCAGGGGTTTTTTCCAATCAACGTGGCGGTGCGTTGAACAAGGCGCTTTCATGGGAGACCAATCAGCACACAGATCTGTCCGCCTCTGAGAAGTCGCTTATCCTATCGCATACCTTGCTTCCACGACGAGCACATGACCGGGCACATGACCAAGCGGTGAAAGATTAGGTCATGTGACTTTTTCCATGGCAACGCGTTCGGGCAAAACCACTTAACGCGTGGTCACGTCCTCTCCTGGACGCGTCCCGCTGAAAAAAAGAGCTTTTTCCATCCCGGTCAACAAAGCCCCGAATCTACGCCTAGCGATCTCGAATCCCCCCCTCCACCGCTACCGTCCCCTCCAAACCCACCCACCCCCCGTGAAGTAAATCCCCCTCGCTCATTACATCACACATTATGTCGTCGCCAACTGCGCGGAGGACGCGTGCGTCGAATCAATCATCGACCCAGTCAAGATCTTCCCGAGAACCCCCTAGCAGTCCCACGATGAGAGAGCATACACCTCGTGCCGCTCGCACGCTGGCTGCCGAGCACAATGTCCAGTCATCCTCACCGGCAGCCTATCAATCATCATCTCCAGTGCGGCATAGTAGTGCGGCAACGCCGGACATTCGAATGGGCGACATGAGCTCACAGATTGATGATGGGGATCGAACCCCGCGAGCTAATCCAGGAGTAAGAGGTATGCATGCAAAGGTCTTCCGGCTCGCGGTGCTCCCCGCGCTTTGGATCGTGAAAAGCTTGCGATATGCTGACTTGAGCAAGACTCTTCTCCGATAAGCTATATTGCAAGCTCCAGTCCAGCTCGTGGCCTAGGAAGATCCGATATTCGTTCCGACATCCGGTCTGACGCACTCAGCACTAGCAGTGGACTGTTTGTTTCGCCAAGTGGTGGGCGTCGCGGAGCTCGGCGCAGTGACCTGCACTCGAGTGGCTTGAACTCCACCCCTGCTCGTCGCAATCGCTTGTTCGTCGGCGCCAATGGCATGCCCGCCGGCGAAAACGCTCCACGGTCCGATGCGACATTCTCGAATATCAACCCGGGCACCTCCGAGGCGGAGGCCATGGCCGGGAACTCTACTCGTGTGATCTGGGGTACCAATGTCTCAATTCATGACTCCATGTCGGCTTTCAAAAACTTCTTGTACAATTTTGCGACCAAATACCGTCTCTGGGCCGAGGGAGCGTCCGACAATGAAGTCCGTATCATGGGTGAAGCAGCCGAGAAGAGGGAGTATATCACCATGATGAATGACATGCGGCGCCTTGGCTTAACCACATTCAACCTCGATTGCAAGAATCTGAAGGCCTACCCCCTTACGCAGAAGCTATGGCATCAGCTGCTTGCCTACCCGCAAGAAATCGTGCCGTTGATGGATCAAGCAGTGAAGGACGTCATGGTCGACCTGGCTTTAAAGGAGATGGATGCACTGCGCTCCGAAATGCAACGGGGCGGTCAATCTCGCGATCGTCACGGCCAGTCTATCCTCACTTCCGACGGCGTTGGACCAACCCCCGATGTCCCTGATCTTGTTCAGGAGGTTGAAAGTGTCAACTACAAGGTCCTTCCCTTTGGCTTAGACCAGTCCATCAACATGAGAGACTTGGACCCGGCTGGTATGTCGTAATGTGTTTCATTGTTTCTTTTTGCTTTCAGACAATTTGAGTAGGCTAACCTCTTCCAGATATGGATAAGCTTGTCAGCATCAAGGGTCTCGTCATTCGGGCTACTCCAATTATCCCTGACATGAAAGATGGTATGTGGTACTTCAATCCCCACGTCTCCTGACGTTAGTTTAGCATGCACTGACTGAATTCTCAGCGTTCTTCCGCTGCAGTGTCTGCAGCTATGGAGTCACGGTGGAAATCGACCGTGGCCGCATTGCGGAGCCCACAGTCTGTCTTCGCGACTCGTGCAAGTCGAAGAATTCCATGCAGCTGATTCATAACCGCTGCAACTTCTCCGATAAGCAGGTCATCAAGCTGCAAGAGACCCCTGACAATGTTCCCGACGGCCAAACACCACACTCGGTGTCCCTCTGTGTCTATGATGAACTGGTGGATGTTTGCAAGGCCGGTGACCGTGTTGAGGTGACCGGTATCTTCCGTTGCAACCCAATGCGTATCAGCGCCCGCCAGCGATCTCAAAAATCTCTTTTCAAGACGTATATTGATGTGCTACATGTTCAGAAAGTGGATCGGAAGAAGATGGGCATCGATGTCTCCACGATTGAGCAAGAGATGTCCGAACAGGCCGCCGAGGCGGATCAGGCTCGCAAAATCTCAGCCGAGGAGGAGGAAAAGATTCGACGTACTGCATCCCGTCCTGATATCTATGATTTGCTGTCTCGATCGTTGGCTCCTAGTATTTACGAGGCGGATGACGTGAAGAAGGGAATTCTTCTGCAAATGTTTGGTGGCACAAACAAAACCTTTCAAAAGGGTGGCAACCCGCGATACCGTGGGGATATTAATATTTTGCTCTGTGGTGACCCGTCGACTGCCAAGTCCCAACTCCTTCGCTATGTGCACAAGATTGCGCCCCGTGGTGTCTACACAAGTGGCAAGGGTTCCTCTGCCGTGGGTTTGACGGCGTACGTCACCCGGGACCCGGAAACTAAGCAGATGGTGCTGGAATCCGGCGCCCTGGTCTTGTCTGATGGAGGTACTTGCTGCATTGATGAGTTCGACAAGATGAATGAAGCCACTCGCTCCGTTCTACACGAAGTGATGGAACAGCAGACTGTTTCAATCGCAAAGGCAGGCATCATCACCACCCTCAACGCCCGAACCTCAATTTTGGCGTCTGCCAACCCCATTGGCAGTCGCTACAACCCAAAGCTGCCCGTTCCTCAAAATATCGATCTGCCTCCCACTCTTCTCTCCCGTTTCGACTTGGTCTACCTTGTGCTGGACAGAGTTGATGAGAACGAGGATCGTCGTCTGGCCAAGCACTTGGTAGGCATGTATTTGGAGGACACCCCTGAAAATGCCGCCTCAGAAGAGGTGTTGGTGAGTCATGATTTCTTTCCATTTGATAGCTTGTTTGGGACCCCAGCATACTGATTGACTTGGTGTCTCCTTTCTACAGCCTATCGAATTCCTCACCGCATATATTACCTATGCGAAGACCCGTATTCACCCAGTCATCACGCCAGAAGCTGGTGCAGCCCTCTCGGACGCCTATGTGGCTATGCGTCAGCTTGGTGACGACATTCGTGCCTCGGAGCGTCGCATCACAGCCACTACTCGTCAATTAGAGTCGATGATCCGTCTCTCTGAAGCGCATGCGCGCATGCGCCTCTCGCCCGAAGTGACTGCCTCCGATGTCGAAGAGGCTGTTCGCCTGATTCGCTCGGCGATCAAGCAGGCTGCTACTGACTCACGCACTGGTCTGATCGATATGGGACTGTTGACTGAAGGCACAAGTGCCAGTGAGCGACGACTGCGTGAGGACCTCAAGCGGGCTGTGCTGGCGCGGCTCGATGACCGAGGGGGCGTGGCAGGGACGGCTGTCCGTTGGAGTGACCTCTTCCGCGACTTGAGCGAGTCCAGCGATGTCGCGTTGGATCATCACCAGTTCTCGGACGCCGTACGCTCGCTCGAAGCCGAAGGTGCAGTTCACGTCTCTGGAGAAGGCGCTCGCCGCAGTATCCGCCGGTCTGCGACTGGTCTTGCGTGAGACCATTAGGAGAGGAAGAGGGGAAAGGGACAAAGACCCGAAACCTCTCGCTACGATCAAGTGAATTTTTTTTTCCAATTCTACTCGGATTTTCGAATGGGCTCTGCTCTCCCGTGATTCGACTTCTCCGAGATATAACTTCTTAGGCTCGAAGAATTTTCCCCCACGATTTGATGATCGCCGGGTCTGCATGTTGGGGTCATTTGTACTGGGTTCGCGGGTGATGTTTTGTCCTCGATTTATTCTTGCTCCATTTTTCTGGGCAACGGCGTTTGAAATTTTCTATGCTTCCAAACTATTTGCTGCACGATCAATAAGAATTCATGAATGAGACTGGGGTTCGCAATCTTTATTGTTTTCTGCGTCCGGATCGTCTCCCCTATTCTTAATCTTTACTCTGTGTCGGTGTCACTGCACTAGAAGATCCAATGCTTCATAGGTATTACACGAGACTCAACCTCTTTCTCTTGACATAAAGCCACACCGACCACTTCCGTGTGCGTCCATAAAATACAACTAAAATCCGGGCAACCACAGGAGACATTCTACGTTGGAGTTCAATTTAGTTTTATCGAGCCAGTCACCGTGCGCCGGTAGGAAAAAAGGAAAGGAAAGAGAAATGGGAATCAAGGAAGAATGTTACCTAGCCACTGATATCTCGTTGATCTCGTTCAAGACTTGCCAAATGTGGAAACTCCTTGAGTATCGCTCTTGTTGCCTTGGCCTGGACCTATTGGCCGCCTGTTTCTACTCACCATAAGCAGTCTCTTGAGGGCTTTTTTTTTAAAAAAAAAAATCAAGAAATGATCGGTCTTACCGTCGTATATCACACGAGAGGCAGGAAACGGGATCCCTTGAGCTACGTGCATCGTGCAGAGCCCTGTGGAGTTGTACAATATGTGCTTATATTCACCGGATAATGTCCGCAGGGTGGGGCTTTCCTGTTTGGGATATCGCCGCTTTTATGAGGGCAATCGGCCTCAGGCTTGTTGAGTAAATGTCAGCATGCGCTCATACTCAGTGATCACTGTCATTATTCGATAAGTATTCCAGGCGACGGCAGGTCAGCACCTTTGTATTCACCTAATGCAACTGACCGCCTGTTTAGAATGACGTCACATAGAAGTGTTGTTGTCGCATAGTAACGCTTCTACTTCTGCCCCATTCCTTCATCAATAGCCATCTTGCTTCTCTCGTTCTACCTCCTCCCCTTTTCCTCACACGACCCCATTCAGCCAATATGCTGTCTCTGTCCTCATCAACAGTATGCTCCTCCTCCCTGGATACGAAGGACGCCGAATCGGCGAAGACTATCGGCAGTCCCGAGTCACTCTCGCCGGACGAGGCAGCGAGGGACTGTGATTCGCACCTGCCATTCGAAATTCCGGGTGCTGTGGTGTTGACTGCCCCCTCGATGTCTGTCCTTCGACAGACTGCGAACGAGGTCTGCAATCGAAACAACTCCGACACGTCTTACTCGAACCAGTTTATCATCGTGTTAAGGATGTCCCAACCTGTGCAGGAGTTATTAGGTGAAGATAGAAATCCCCTTGAGGTTCCCTACAGATTAACACTCGACGAACAGCGCCAGCAAGCAGTTATTCGAATAATACCCTCAGGTGCTCATGAGCGCATAACGCGATTATTCACGAGTCAACTTATCGAGAAGTTACTCGATATGGGAATTCGTCCTAAAGCTTACACCTTGAACGGGGCCACCCGGTACCACGGCAGTTCATGCGACAAAGAAGCCGACGAGTCTCTTACTCCGTTGAGGAAACCTTCTGACGAGAACGACTGGCCCTCACTTGTTGTTGAAACTGGGGTTTCCGAATCAGAAGCACAACTACGAACTGATGCACACTGGTGGTTCTTAAATTCCGGCTACCAAGTCAACATAGTTATACTGTTTCATATCCAGAGAACCCCTGAACGTAGAGTCATCTTGAAAGTCTACAACCTCAGACCTACTGTCCCCAGAATCACGCGTGGACTACAGGCAGAGATCGAGCACTCTCTGCTATCCGACCATACGACTCCTCAAGCAGTCTCCTCAACAGTGTCACGACCTCACTTAGCGGCCAAAGAGATTATTGTTAGCTCTGGAAATGTTGAGAATGCTCCGCTAGAGCTCGACTTCGAATCCGTCATGCGCCGGCTCCCGGCACCTAACACGAACGAAAGAAAAATTACATTTACGGCTGAGGATCTTGCTACGTGCTGCCGCTACGCCTTTCCAACAGCTTGAAGAAGGTCGGAATACATGATTCAGGTAGCCCATCGGTGCTCGGTCCTCGCGGCATAATGGCAGACTCCGCAGGTTCTTTTGTGCGTTGTGGCACTTGACGATGCTGCTCCGTGGTCCGAATCGGTAGTACCGATTCGGTAGTACTGGACCGGTGTGACTTACCCAGCACTGAGCACTTGGGAGTTGAGCCCAAATTATGTTCACAGTGCTGAGCCACCGATCCATTTTCCCAATGTCTACCAGGCTTTTATTGCTTCTTCCATCCGCCCATCCAGCCATCGATCAAACACAACAGTCTGCCGATGATGTCAACAAGTCGGCAAATTTGGTCGTCTCTGCCGACGTCCCTGGCAAAAGGCAATTGCAGGTGATTGGCCCCTGGTCACTCTGCTGCAAGAGACGACGGCACTTGGTCGGTTTGAACAGACACTACAAAAGGAACTAAACAACTAGCGTGCATTAGTCCCTGTAGCCGAGACGGAGAAAATGATTGTTTGGATGCTGGGGATTCGTTGGGCGCCGGTAGAATGCCAGCACGTGCACATCCCGTGACGCTCAGTGGTCCATCGATGCGGCTGAGTCATCCACAAGCTGGTGTCTTTTACCCAATCAAAGTATCTCCGAGAAGATCAAGCTCTCCATGAGCTCTCATCGTGCGGCCATGGCCTGCGGCGGCTGGTCGATGGAGTCAATCGGTCGCACTCGGCGGATGTTTGCGATGAAGCCAATAGTAAATCTTCATTGAAAACGAGTATGGGCGATGATAACTTTTATTGTGCTCTCTGCCGGAGTGCTCCTGCGGCAAGGATGATGTTGATTTGATCTTGAAGAGGTGCAATTGTGGAAAGCTTTCAATACCTCATGGCCTTGAGCCATCCGTACTACAGTACCATGGCCAGCAATATCAGTAGCATGAGACATAGTATCTTGAGTCCATGGGTTCCTTGTTCACAAGAAAGAATCCCCTTAGAGTGGAGAACTGTACGCCGTCCGAGATTTCAGGTGAAATTGGGACTGGGTAAGTTGAGAGTATTGAGTACAGCAATTGAGCAGAGAGTCTCAAGAGTAGAGTCAGTACTGTACCTCGTACCCTGATCGCACCTTCGACCTGACCTCTGAGGAAACTCCGAGTGTGAGAGCTCAGTCCGAGGTTGGTAACTTGCTCGGAAAGTGGATCTGGTCTCGACCCAGTCTCACATTCTCCCCGCCCAAAGGTCCAGACTAACCGTTAACGGCCCGATAAAGTATCGTCCTCATGACGGCGTGCGACGTGCGCCGCCTGGAAATTTTCTCTCTTCTTCTCCCCGTGGTGCTGTGTTGATCTTGTCCAGTCGTCACTTCTGTCCAATCTGCCCACCATGAGGTAAATCGCCCATCCCTCTCCCAATTGCATCTGCCAGTGTCTCTCCCCCCCCCCTCCCTCAATGCCACTGCTGCAGGCCGTCATGGGCTCAATTCTAGCGTCATCCAGCCACTGCGCGGACCGGGCCTATTCTCACCGAAAGCTCGCTCTTTCATCGCAACGTCCGGCATATCTGCCCGTGTAGCGCTGTCGGCCGTCGTTTCCGGTGCAAAAGACGCCTCTGCTCACGCAGCACATGATTCGCTAACTCGATGAAACTGCAGGTTCGGCGAGCATCTCCGATCCTCCATGATCAAGGATTATTATCCTTACTACATTGCGTACGACGATCTGAAGAAAGCCCTCAAGACCGACTTCGTCACCCAACCCACCCCCGAGAACACCAAGCCCGCTCGCAAAGAATGGACCGAGGATGATGAGACTCGCTTTGTCACACTGCTCGAATCCGAGCTTGAGAAGGTCTTCCTGTTTCAAAAGCGGAAATCCGAGGAAATCGTCGAACGGATCCAGGCTAGCGAGGAAGAAGTGAACGATGTGGTCTCTCGCTTGGAGGACAGCAACAATAGCCGCCGTCAGAGCGGTCGCCCGTCAAGGCCCGCCCCAACTGACGAGGACTTCCTCGAGCTGGAGCAGGTTCTTTCCGACATCATTGCCGATGTACACGACTTGGCCAAGTTCACGCAATTGAACTACACTGGCTTCCAAAAGATCATCAAGAAGCACGACGTAAGTGATGGCCCTTGGCTGAACCAGCCCAGGTTTTCTAAAGAGTAACCCCTCTCCAACGGAAGCTCTGTTGTCTGTGCAATTCGAGGAATGGCAGACTGACCAGTTGTCACAGAAAGAGACAAAATGGTACCTGAAGCCCGTCTTTGCCGCCCGACTCAATGCCAAGCCCTTCTTCAAGGACAACTACGATGCCTTTGTGGTGAAGCTCTCCAAGCTCTACGATCTGGTTCGCACCAAGGGTAACCCGGTGACGGGCGATTCATCCGCCGGTGGGAATCAGCAGAACTTTGTGCGCCAAACGACAAAATACTGGGTGCACCGTGACAACATCACCGAATTGAAACTCGTCATCTTGAAACATCTGCCTGTGTTGGTTTTCAATGCCAGCAAAGAATTTGAGGAGAAGGACACAGCAATCTCTTCCATCTATTATGACAACCCCGAAACTTGGGAGCTCTACCAGGGTCGTCTCAAAAAGACAGAGGGCGCTGAGGCAATCCGTTTGCGTTGGTACGGTGGCATGGAAAGCGATCAGATCTTCGTGGAGCGCAAGACCCACCGTGAAGACTGGACGGGTGAAAAGTCCGTCAAGGCCCGCTTCTCTCTCAAAGAGAAGAATGTCAATGCTTTCTTGGATGGTCGTATGACAGTCGAGCAAGTCTTTGACAAGATGCGCAAGGAGGGGAAGAAGAGTCCCGCCGAGATCAATGATCTGGAACAGCTGGCCCGCGAGATTCAGTACCGCGTCATCACGCGCCGCCTCGTTCCCGTCACACGTACTTTCTACCACCGAACCGCGTTCCAGCTGCCTGGCGACGCCCGCGTGCGTATCTCGCTTGATACGGAGTTGACTATGATCCGCGAGGACAACCTGGACGGTCGTCGTCGTGCTGGCTCGAATTGGCGCCGTATGGACATTGGTGTTGATTGGCCCTTCTCGCAGCTCCCTCCCGAGGATATCGATCGCTTCCCGTACGCTGTTTTGGAAGTCAAGCTGCAGACCCAGGCCGGACAGGAGCCTCCGCAGTGGATTCGAGACCTCACGGCCTCTCATCTGGTCGAGGCCGTGCCCAAATTCAGTAAATTCATCCATGGTACCGCCACCCTCTTCCCCACTCGTATCAACCTTTTGCCTTTCTGGTATCCCCAGATGGACACGGACATCCGAAAGCCTCCCACCCGCCGCTACGGTATCCATCGGCCTACCGGAAGCACGGCACTTTCCCCTATGGATGAAGATTCGGACGATGAGGAAACCCCGCAGACGACCGAGACTCCCACCTTGAATGGTTCCCGCGAGGGATCCGATGATCGTTACTTGTTCACAGAGACAAACGGCAACGAGCTCGATATTGAAGAGCGCATCGCCGCACGTCCACTTCCTGGCGACGAAGACTACCCGCTATACGACTCGGATGATGAATATGACACTGTGGACACCGAGGAGCTGGAAGAAGCACGCCGCATCGGTGGCGCGTACTATGCCGAGCAACTGGTGAAACACTACGCACGCAAGACCGGACGGACGATTATGCAAGGCCTCTGGGCATTGGTTCCCCGGCCTCGAGCAACAGAAATGCCCCCCCAAGAAGCGCGTGGTATCCAGGTTCTTGGCACACAGCGTAGACTGCAACGATTCCAAGCGCCCCCTGGCAAGAGTGAGTCTTTTTCCCTTTGATTTCCTCTTTTCACTTTGTCTGAGCTTGAACCTTCCCCTCCCCGGCCGGGCTCATGTGCAGTCCCGCTAACCTAACGTCCAAATTAGAAATCTTTGTGCCTGTCCGCGTTGAACCCAAAGTCTACTTTGCCGCCGAGCGCACCTTCCTTTCCTGGCTTGAATTCTCCATCATCCTGGGCGGTATTGCCGCTACACTCCTCAACTTTGGGGTCGACACGGTATCCCTGATCAGCTCCTGGGCATTTACCATTTTGGCTGCCGGAGCACTTATTTATTCTCTGATGCTGTATATCTGGCGCGTGGACAAGATCCGCAAGCGCCGTGACGTCAAGCGCGTCTATTACGAAAAATGGGGACCGACTGTTGTGAGTGTCGGCCTGGTGACTGTGGTGCTGATCAACTTTGGTTTACGGGTCAAGGCGGGTGGATTCATGGCCGGCAAGTCGCCCTTGGATGGGCACCCTCGCCATGGTGGTGAACTTTGAGCAGCCTTCGCGGTCATTTTCTCGAGCGAGGCCTTTCTGAATTTTGTTACGGCGTCTTGATCGGCGGGACTTTAATCAGTGCGGCCAGCAGTCACGTATGTCCGAAAGAATCTTGTGAGCTTGCACTTGATGCTCTCGGTGTCGCGCTTATCGTCTCCGTTGTTCATTTTTCCAACTGTTTATTGTTGGTTTTTGTATGGTTCCGGCGTTAATCTGATGTATAAACAAGCCAAGAAATGTCAATATCATGAATGTATGGAAATACGCCATCTCTCTTGATGATCGCTTTTATAGAGATGTCTCTATCCTCTTTAGGTAGGCAGAGCTTGCATCCATGCTAGGTTATTTTAAGATTATACCTTTGAGACACCCAGCACAGAACTATATCATTGCGTACGCAGACATGCATCCGAGAATCATCCCTTGGATCGGTGGCCTAATTCATCTCCCAGGCCGAGATTAGTGATTACAAGACGATGTTGTCGTTGAGTCGTCGAACCGAGCACAATTTCCGGGGCTGATGCCTCTGCAGGTCTTGAAAAATCTAGGTATCTACGGGGAATTTCCTTTTGATTTCGACCGTTGCTCCTCTGTCTCTTTTTCTCTACTCAAGCTTGCCTTGATGTAATAATACTGTGCTCTCTTGAATGCTTAAATAAATATCTTGATCCAAGCTGTGTAGAAGCTGGTCTGGTAGTCTATCACTGTCCCTTTCTAAGTCAAAGCCACAAGATTCCTGGATCGACACGATGGTGCCTGGAGATCACTTTGACAGTATAGCAACTTTGTCTTTTCTTCGTTTCAATTTATTCTATTCTATGCTGGTATATCCGTGGGGCGCAAAATTGAGTAAACATACCCTAGCTGACTGAGGGTCCTCAATTGTGATCTCTCGAAAAGCGGAAGTTAATAGCCTCTTACCTAAAAGGGTATCTCATTTGTTCTGAAGAGAATGACAATACTCACCCCCGCCTTGATATGACGAGTACGTGGGCTAACGGGGAATTTCCCGCAATTCTTTCGATTCCTATATTTTTACCGTCCAACACTGCCTCGTTTCTTTGTCATCAATTGACTCAGCACTAGTGGTTCAAGACACCATGCAACCCAAGCCTTTCATCAACCGAGTGACGAGGGCAAAGCAAGAAACTGGAAATGAGGGACTAGGTCAGCGCAGGATTCGAGCCAGCTCAACGATTTCGGCCAGGTCTTCTTCCAGTTTCAGGAACGTATCGAAGACGCGCGTGAGTACCATATGTCACTCAGATTTCAAAGAGGAACACTCCGAAACATCTTCTTTCTTGCAGAAGTCCATACCTCCAGCCAAGCCAAAATTCAAGAGAGCAGGATCCCTGTCGTATCCTCCAGAGACATCTTTGCATTCTCAAGGCCATGCAGCGATCGATACCCGGAGTCTAGATCTTCCCAAAGCGCCTGATGATGCCACACAGATGCAAGATATCGGTTACCGACATGATGAAGAGGAAGAGCCTCCCCGTTCTCTCAAACGTAAACGTGCTCAATCATCCAGTGGCCTCATGACGCCGTTGACTTCGACCCCGAGTACGCCCGCTGTTAAGTCAAGCTCTGAGCTCATGACCTCCGATTCGCCTCGCGGTATTTTTGGGTGTCAAAGACGGTAATAGAGCCTTCCATCAACACGGTTAGAAAATGACTTGGAGCTACCTATTGACCAGCTTGACACGCAGATTTCAAAGTCCCGCAAGCGATGACAAAGTGACTTCATTCAACGAGCCATGCGAGAAGTCTGGAATGAATATTGAACGTGCGCTGGCCATGAAAAATGAATCAAACGAGAGCCAAGATGTTCACTTTCTCCTCGCTGAGCTCGCAGCCCTACGTACCGACCTCGAAATAGAGAAGAAGGTGACAAATCGCCTGAAAAACCAAGCTATCAAGGACAACGACGAAATCGCCTGTCTCCGGATAGAATTTGACGCTCTCCGCTCCCAGCTTACCGAAAAATCTCAAAACAACAACATCTGCCCTTTCGAGGACGAGCTCCTCTCTCTCCGAGCAGATCTTGAAATTCTGCGTTGTGAAAGCAGTGCTGGAACAACCGAGGCCACTAGCCCAAGCGAGCACGAAATGAATGCCGACGATCGTGCAAAGATCGAGGAAGTAATTCACATGAACGAGCTCTTACGTCGGGTCCTCCAAGGCGAGCGGATTTATGCCGAACAAATGCATACAAAGCTGCATTCTCTGCGGAAGAAAGTGGGCCCGCTATTGGCCAAGGTGGATACCATGCAGGGGAATCTCGATGAAATAAAAGCCTTATGTTTGGCTCACGATGCTCCGATTGAGCTCATTATGGACTTTGTGAGAATGTTCCATGGGTGGTGGGTGGATAGGTACAATTCGCGGCAGGCTGGCCGGAATGACCAGACTGGTGACAAGGGAAAGAGTAAAGCATCGCAGGGCGGTAGCAATTTGACACAAACAGGGATTCGCTAGTGGTAGAGGCCTTCAAGCTTAAAGACTGCTGGTATGTTCTCAGGATGGAATATATCAGTAGAGAAACGGGCATTTGTGAGATTTGTTTTCTTTTACTGAAGACGAAGATGATAAAACAAGTGAGGCCGATGAAATGGACTCGTGATTGATTCTTCGCTGACGAGTGAGGGTGTTTAGAAAAAAAGAGAGAGCTTAATGTGAACTTAATGCGTCTTCCTTCATGATTGGCATGGTGTTGTGAATGTTGTAGGCCACTGTCCATCAATAACACAAACGACGAGGGTAAGATTGAAATGGCGCGTCATGTCAACAATGGACCAGCCGATACACCGAATTCTGGTCTTAGCTCGTCTATGATAGACGGCGGGTAGCCAGCTAATCCGAAAGAAAGCCAACAAAGTCAGCATCAAATCCTCACAGAATCATCACCCAAACAGGCTACATGAAGCGATAAGCTTCCCACTTACCCGCTGGCTAGTCAGTCTTCTCGGAAGGAGAGGAAGAGACTTGCTTCTCCTTCGGGACAGAAATATCCAAGTCGGTCTTGGGTCTGTCGAGACATTCAAGCATCCTCTCACAGCACATTCTCAACTCTTTGACCAGCTGGCTTGTGTTTTTCAGCTCAGCCTGGATATGACCGGCTCGGGCCATCAATATGGTCCACCTATTTGTGTGGAAAGAGAATGTGAATATTGAATCTTGCGAATAGATTTCGGAATGTAATAGGGAATGACTCTTACTTCTGGTCAGTGGTGAGCTCTTGCACGTCTTTGCTGTGAGAGCAGTCTTGAGAATCCATATTATCTTCTGGATTTGAATGGGCAGTGAATCTGAAGAGGAGATGGAGAAGTGTAAGAGTGTACGTGGTGTGGAAAATGAATGCGGGAGGCCCAAAAAGTAAGAAGAAAACACAGTGGAATACGAATACAAATAATGAACTACAGCTGATATCAGATGAACTGCTCAGCAAATATCAACAAACAGACGCGAAGTCACAGTACCCGGAAACTCAAGTTCAAGTGGGACTTTCTAAATATTAATCATTCACATTTGTCTATCGAAGGCGAGGAGGAAAGACTAATCTTTCTGGTGGTTTCTTGAATTTGCAACTCTGTTGAAGCCTCCGAGACTTTTACAAATAACCTAAATATCAGTCTAATCTTGCTAAGCAAAAATGATGTGTCCACAGTTGATGAAAGTAAAGACAGGGCCCCGAAGATAGTACTAGAAACATCCAAAATCTCTGTATCTTGTATTGAAACCATCAGCCCTATTCCATTTACTAGGATTTAAGAACAGAATCAAAACACGGTGCCCATCTGTTTCTCAGTGTGAGACACAAGTAGTTCACAAATGACCTAAAAATGACGATGCTGTCAAGGAGAGTTATTATGGAAATGAGAGAAAAGGAAAAGAATCTTTGAACAGAAGATATAAAGGAACAAATTAAATCTCTTACCTCTTATGCTACTGCGAAGCGGAACGTTCATTCTGCTTCTCAAGGTAGCCCCCCAACGCTTCGTTTTGTCTTTCCATGCGAGCTATCAGCTCCTGAAGGCTAGCCGTGGTTTTTTTGGCCAACTTTATTGTATCGGCCAGTTCAGCTTCGATGGAATCGACCTTGGCCTTTAGGCTGGCCCATCTGTTTGTGTCGGACAAAAGAGTTAGCAAAGAAATCAGGTACGAGAAGCAAGCACCTACTCTTCTTCGATGGCGGCCTCTTGCTCATTTTGGTTGTCAGTCTGCGCAGGGACCTCCATCATGTCTTTGAAGCGGGTTTGAGAATGGTAGAAGTTGAACGAGTTGTAGAAATTGGAAAATTGTGGTGGTGTGATGTGTATGGAAGTCACGTTGTGAGTGAAAAAATAACAAGGGGTGAGACGAGAGAGAGAGAGAGTGGCGATGCCATGAGAGACATCAACACTGTTGTTTGTCATATGCCATGTAACGCTAGTCGGACTACTAGCACTATCACACTAATTTCAATTTTGTTTTTGTTTCTTCGAGTACTCCAAACCTTCTGCCTTCGTATCCCGGATCTATCTATTCGACGCTAAATTAAGAATGATCCGCAGTGCTGGTAGTATTTCACATGAAACATCAGGTTCTCAATGTGTTCCACGGGGCTTGAAGAATCAGAATTGAGTTATCAAATCCTTGGAGTTCATAATTTGAATCTAAAACTCGATCTTCCAGAGACTGGTTGAATGGAGTAAAATGTCTCTTGAAAAAGAAGTGAAGTTAGGGGATGACTGACATTCTTCTGCTTAGTGTCTCTTGTAGAAACTTAGAGGAGCAGAAATCTATAAAGCAACAAATGCATCCCCATCAAAGCTTGTTCACAGCCCACCAAGTTGCGTTCAAGTCCTTGAGGTCTCTTCCCATGAAGGAGGCTCGGCTTTACCAGCATCGTATTTTTCCGGGACTTCTTTTGGCTTTTGCAGGCAGACTTTCTTCTTTACCTCTACTGGGTTGGATATCGATAATGTCAGTCTTAGAGTGCAGTCTATTGCAGCCAGTACGAGCAACATAAATAATCGATTGAAGCAATAAGTATGGAGCGAGTACAACTGGATACGGGGGTTTGTCAAATCAATGCTTTGCTAGGCCTGACGGCTTACAAATGGATGTCTACTCTTTCTCGAGCGTTTGAGTAGTGAAAGCCGATATGAAAGATGATTGAGTAAGATTTCAAGTGAGAAGTAATGGGGTTTCACAAGACGCAAAGTTGATCAGTGAGACCAAAGAAAGCAGAAGATGTAACGAGGATGAAACTGAAGGATCTACAATGAAATTTAAACTTCAAAAACTTCCCTGGGTCTTCATCAGGCCTGTACTAACATAGAGACAATGCGTTCGAGACAAGATGCCCATGATGCATTGCGAGTTTACAAAACGACAGTCCGACAATTTGTCTGATATGATAAATGGGAATGAGTTACACCCTCAAGGCTTATTGTGTTTTTCAGTCTTTGCTTCAAAGAAAGCTGGAAGGCGGAAAAAAAAAGCTTCATTACTATGAGGTCTGAAGGCGGCTGAGAATTACAGACGCTAGTCGCAAGATAGATCATCTCGAACCCTGTCATGTCCTAAGACATTGCAGCCATCCCATTCAAAGGCTTCGGTCGAGTAATTGTCCTCGGTAAAGAGCTGAAATGAAGGCAATATGATCAGTATTGAATGACTCTTGAAAAGACTCGAAAAGATGTGATCCACGAGGTGATCAATGTTCGCACTCACGAGTAGGGAAAGCTACTTGGACTCCTTTCCCATTTCTTTCTCCCGCATCTCCTTGGCCTTATCTAAGCGGGCAACCTGCTCTTCAAGACCAGCTCGAATCTCTCTGACAAGTCTTTTGGTCTCTGCAATGTCCGCTTCGATTGCGTCGGCCAAGGCGTTGAGTCTGGCCCATCTGTGAGCATAATGAATCAAGTCAGTGAAGAGTCTTCGTATTAAGGGAATGTCAGGAAGCGAGTCCTTACCTTTCTTCCATGGAGAGATCATGGCCATCTGTAATCTCAGGATTCGGAGGGGAATCCATGGCTGCGAGAGACGATGTTATGTTGACTCCAGATATCTGGAGAGTGGAAGTTGTGGACGTGTTGGGAAGTGAAAGTGGTTGTGCAGGAGGGAAGTAGTGATGATGGAAAGTGAGGGTGGCAAGTGAGGGTAGAAAGCTTTATAAGTCAAACGAGACGCGTTGAGAGAGAGAGAAAGAGATTGACAGAGATAGAGGGAAAGCAAAAGAGACAGGGAGGCAGGCAGGGAGAGCAATAGAAGAACAGGAGCAAACATTCTACAGCAAACAAGTAAGATCTCTTGAATATTCCATCAGACATGAATACTTCTGATATCCTGAGAGATATCAAACCCCTAAAGATATTCCTATTTCATATCAGACTCCTCTAATCTTTGTTTGGTATACATTGAAAAGCAAAGACACGACGCAAGATTTACCTGTTTTTATCTATCACTCTGAGCCCAAATGATATCTTGACCGAACTAATAAGTCAAGTTTCATGAAAATTGTTCTGATCCTTCAAAGAAACCAATGACGCGTAGATTTCAGGTCATCTAAAGTGACTAGACGTGGAGAAAGATAGCACCAGCATCAAGATAGCTCTATAGACGAGTGTCGCCTTTACCTTAACCATCAAACTCGCGAACCGTAAGAGTAGAAGGCTCTAAAAAAGACCAAGCACTTTCACGCTGCTCTCGAGCTTCCTGCTCTCGCAAAACTTTGAGGCTCGCTCTGGCTTCTTGGGCAAAGACTTTGGCTTTGGCAAGTGCTGTTTCAAGAGTGTTGATCCAAGACTCAAGCTCAGCCGCATCGGCCATAACTGGCCTCAGTCCATCTGACCTACTTACGAAAGAAAGCAAGATAAGCAACCCTTTTCATGCAAGCTAGAAGAACGCGTGGACTATTTCTTACCGCCTCGATCGAGTTGGTTGTGGAAAGGCATGGGAGTTGGAATCGCCAACAGAATTCATGTTTTTTGGGAGCTGGGAGCGCAGTGAAGCTGACCAGGGATTTGCGAGGTTGCTGAGTTGGGAACGATCGTGCGATCTGAAAGAAGGTAGGTGGAGGTGAGTGAATAGAGCAAATTCTTTACCCAAAAGTTTGCTTGGCCAAGTGAGAGTTGAGATAATCAGTGGTCGGAAGATAACTCTTGGCATGCACCAGCTACGATACTCTATACTTGCGACTTCTCTTTTTAGTCCTTCTAATGATGGGAACCTTGCATAATCTTTCGAATCCCTAAACCCAATTGAAAATCCCGAAACGACATGGACGAGGACCAAAGTAACATAATCAGTAGCATCATCTTACGTGACACAGAGCCAGCGACAAATGGGGCTCCCCATCAAGCAAATCACGATTTTTTCATAAAAGAATAGTGATCTCAGAATTGTTAGATCATTCTGATGTGAAGATAAAGACTTTTCAGGAAGCTCTCAAGTCTGTAAGAGCATAACTACTGCATATTAACAGCTCTAAGTCACCACGTACACAAACTCAAATGTTTCAAAATGTGTTCTCAACTTGGCGGACTGGTAAGATCTCAATTCAATATTTGGTTTTCTAGCTCGTTGTAGATAGAACATTGATGAGACCAGAGCTTGTATTTGCAATAATCTATCTCAAAATCAAGATGAGCCTCGAGTGGGCGAGCAAATGATGAACAGTGATCTTCGATAGAGGGTTAGATCACATCTGAGCGAGCCACATATCAGTTCAAATTCATCAAAAACAGATTTCAAATTATGACACACCCGTGTTTGCGAAAGCTATTCGGAAGAGGGCTTTTGCTCTTCCTTATTGCTCTCTTCTTCTTGTCCACTGTGGGACTCTTCTAGCCGCTTAGCTAGGTCTTCGAGTCCGGCTCTGGCCTCTCCGATGACTCGTTTTGCGCTGGCCAAATTCGCCTCGATAGCGTCGGCCAAAGAGTTGAGTTTGGCCCATCTGTCCTCATTTGGATAAGGTGAGTGATGAAAGTAGTGAAACTTCATCGAGATCAACGGGAGAGTTTCTTACTTTTCGTCGGCATCGGCCATCTGATGGTCTTGATTGCTCATCTTTCCGGGAGAGCCCATGGCTGTGTTTGAGGTCAAGGGATTGTTAAATGAGAAGTTATAACGGTCTTCAGAGATTGTCTTTGACAGGATGTTGTCGTGACGTTATGACGGTTGAAAGGGTGAGAAGGCGAGAAGTGAGAAGTGAAATGACAGAAAGACTAAATAGGCTGAGAAAAGCAGCAGCGTATGAATTAGACGCACTAAGAGACCTCAATGCAGGCAGCAACAACAGATATGCTGTTTTCTTTCGAGCAAACAAACCGGTACATGAGCCACCGGGTGTATCATGATCAACAGATGGACGCGTAGACACAAACCCCTTATCACAGATATAGAACTGTAATAGCAGATTTCCAGATGATTCGAGTTTCAAAACAAGTCCTCCACCATGAAGAAGGATCTGAAACTATAGCATCATCATCAAGATCATCAATAATACGAGTAAAATCACAGAGTCGTCGCTTGTTTGATGGTAAATGGGCGTTTTTCAAGAACACATCATCACACATAGGGTCTTAAAGACCGTTGTATTTTGGAATAATATGCATGCTCTTCATGAAGGCTACTTGAAACTTTCGACAAATCTTGGGGTTTTCCGTAAGTTCCTGAACTACCTACCAAGCTGTCGGCTATAATATTGATCTGGATTTGAAAAATTTAAAAATGAAGCAGAAGACACGAATCCTTCCGCCAACTCGTGTTGCAGCCCGAGCAAAGACTGGATAAAGAGCCTCTGGGAATTCCATCTGTCTAATTACAAGTCACCCTAGCGCCCAGCGGTCTTAGGATTTAATTGCGACGCTCAGCAGCCGCTTGTGCGCGAATTCTGCACGGTACAGATAATATATATTCTCTCTAGTAGCTGTGAATGTAGCATAGTACGTAGTCAGATACATATTGCGATAGAAGTATCAAATCAACGCAGGTTTCAGGGGCCATTTTAGTATTAAATTGAGCATCAAATTTAGTTTCGAATTCGTTATCGAATTCAGCACTCTGGTTGAGCGGGGTGGAGCCGATCAGAACGCTAAAGCTCGACCAATCAGGAGCGCTATATTTTGCCGGCAGAACTTGCTTCGTGTTGTATAAGCGGCACTTCGCGCCGCAAATCAATACTCTCGAGACACAGCCCTAGTGGCCCCGAATGAAGAAAAGATGTTCAGGAAATTTATCGACCTAGTCCAACCGACGGTGTATTTCTAAGGTTTTAGGCGATTTCCTTTTCAGCTCCGAAGATGCGACTTCCATCATACTTGAGCTTTTCTGAGGCGGGGTGTCTTTTGAACTTTTCAATGTGTCATTTCTATTAAGGCCAAAAAATAACAGCTCTCAAACTGCTTGACATATTTGAATATCAGGGCTCACTCTTGGTGTGCAGGAAAATAATCACCTGTGAATATCATGATACTGAGAACTGAATTCTTCCTGAGTGCAACACAGATCAGTTCAATGCGACTACTAAGAGAATCTAACCTCATACTCACATTCTCTTTTGCAAAAGCCGCATCTATCGGAAAAAAAAGACGCCTTCACTTTCCGTGTCACGACTCTTTTTCAAGTCCGCCATGGGACTTGTCCAGAATTTTGACCATTTCCTCCAGTCCCGCTTCGATTGTGTCAGCCTTATCTTTCAGACTGGCCAGTCTATTTGTGACAGGTTAACGTAAGCTATGAATGTCATACGGATGATTGAATGGAGGCTCTTACTTCTCGTCGGAAACGGGGTTCTCGCCGTTATCGCTCCCGCGCTGTCTGGGGGAGTCCGTTGTCATTGTGAAAGTTGTGGTCCTTCTGAGATTGAGGAAGAAGTGTGGAGAAGGAAGATCTCATGAAGAAATGAAGTTGAATGCCAGTGTTGGGTAAATGGAAGGTCCAAGAAGTGAGATGATAGATGGTTTAAATAAATAAACAGCAGCGCAGCCAGAATGTTCGTGCGGAATAGGCCACTACAGCAAACACTTCCATGTCTGATCTGAGCATGCACGTGGAAATCTTAGCTGATTAATTTATGATTGCTCATAGGAAATACTAGTATTATATGAGCTGAGGCGTATTATGCCAGTGAAAATTTGCGCATTGTCGAAGTGAATTCATACCGATAAGTGATGTTTCTATAGAAACATCTACAGAACAATCTCGTTCAAGGAATACCACGGGTCAAGCCTTGATCCTTTCCCAAGTTCGCATCCAAAGATCACAATCTATCTGGGTCTATCTCAGCAACAGCGCAGTTCATCATAATCAAATAGGTATGGCTGACAGGTCATCTTGCTCAAACAACAATACCATTGATAACCTACTTTCACTCGCCTTAACGTCTCGCATAGCTTGGACGCACGCAAGAGTAAACTTGACACTTTCAATACATTTCTGGCACATTCTGCAACTTCCTCAACTTCTGGCTGTACTCCGCTCATCTTTGGTGTGACACGCAATACTTGGACAATGACGAGAACCCATGAGAAACAACCATTTAACAAAAGAGACGCAACCTGTCATAACCAAGACTCATACTCATCCCTCCAAGGTTTCAAACCCCTTCGTCGCACATTCATCATCGCCAAAGTGCGCTCGAATAGATCTCAACATGGCTTCTGGATTTCGATGGAATACTGCCTCCATAAAGCAGGAGTTCTCGCGGACCCTCTGGGAGACGTGTGCATAGATCAGTCCCGTTGCCACAGAGATTGCATGGTCATACCAAATGAACAAGCGATCAGTCTTCCCAAGAGGGACAAAGTCACCACGAATAATGAACGAAACCTGGTGCATTGCAAGAAGAACCTCGATGCCGCTCATCCAAGAAGCGAAGTTTGATGGTCCCGCCAATGGCTCAAGCTTCAAATCGTGATAATGCTTGTCTTTTCCCCCATCGACGAAGGCCTCGACATGGCGAGTGGTTATGACGCGTCCTTGTGCGAGTTGCATAGGGCTGAAATGCAAAAATCCCTGAGTAGAGACCACTGGGCAATGACTCTCTTTTTTGGGGCGATTCTTCTCCACAAGAACATTCATCGCTTTGGCAGACGTGATTGGCCGGTCCGAGTACTCTGAGTTCTCAGAGCTATCCGAGTTTTCCGAATCACTGTCGGTCGAATCACTCGAGGTGGCTGACTCTGAGGATGTGCCCTCTTGGTCACTAGCGACACCACGGTGAGCAACTTCTGTAAATGTAGCCGGAACCGTGTCAGTACAGTCAATAGTGGAAAACAAGTCGGAAAACAAGCTTCCAGGGAACGAAATTAATCCATAAACAATAACACAAAAACTCACCGTTGGAAGAGATATTCTTCTCGCCTGCAGTTCGCTTGTCCTCGGGCTTCATTTCTTCCTTAGTGGCCTGTGTTTTCTTGCTAGACTCGGAAAGCTCTTCCAGGTTAGGCTTCAGGCCTTTCATGAATGACTGGCCAGGTTGAATTTTGACGACACTCTGGGTAGATGTCTTCTCTTTTTTACTATTGAGAGTTGGTGCCACGAAAGAAGCGCTACTCTGAGTTGTCTTGGCGATCTTGCTAGCTGAGCCGAGTGCAACAGGCTGAGCCACGGCCTTGGAGGATGCGTGAGGTGGTTGCACCTGACTGTCCTTTCGCTTGTCGGCAGACGCCGATTCCGAAGAAAGAGCGGGCTTCTTGGAGCTTCCAGGTGTGGGCTGAGAGGCGCGACGCTTGCGCGACGAGTTGAGAATTTTCAATTTCAGCAGAGAGGAATCCATGGTGAAGTCGCGAACTGGGTTGATGGATTTTAGGACAGGGTTGATGTGATGGAGGATCGAATGATGGAATGGTGCCGGCACGTGGATGACGCACAGAGAGGAAGCTGGAGTGGTTGGAAGATGACGAGGGAAGAAAGAAAGAGAGAAAAACGATGGACAATGAAAACCTTGTAGTTGTGAGAAGTTCCAATATTTAGAGAAGGTGAGAGGTGCAAAAGTGATGGGAAAGAAGTTCGAGAGAAGTAGAGTGTGGTGTGTCGATGTTTAGGGAAAAAATCTGGTGGGAGATGCCGACATTCTGGCAACAACAATCGCCAACGGAAAATCCCTCGTGACTGATGAGAAACTGCCTCTTATGTATATGCTACGGACGACAAGAATGACCAATATAAATTGTACCCAGACCGAAATTACCGAATGACAAGTCGGATATTAATCGTGTCTACTACAGTTGATTTGAGAATAGATGATCCCATAGACATTGCGGCTTTTCTTCTCAGCCTGTACCAAACCACACGCCAACATTTAATCGGCCAATCTAGAACGGTCACTACTGCAGTATTTAGTGTCTCAGATCCAAGCAAAGACGTTTTCAATATGATACTGTAAGAGCTATACTGGAAGAGATAGCAGAGGCCGAAGAAGGAAACGCGCAAAGGAGGTGAAATTGCCAGTCTTGGAACGCCGTATGTACCCTATTTACTACCATCTCCCATCCCACTCTCCCGGGGTTGAATTCACGACACCGACTGTTGACGCAGCCGAGTCAAAGGATAGGAACCCATCGAGAATTCTCGGATTCATAGACGTCGCTGTTGAAGCATAAGATGGATAACTTGTATCGAATGTTCCTGATGGAAATTATCCCGACCGCATTTCGGTAACTCGAAAATAAACGACGTCTGACGCCGGATTTCATCGCTGGTCGTTGGTTGTGAGTGGTGATTGGACCCGTCACGGTCCAGCCATGGTGGAAGTACTGTACCTGAGATTCCTTGGCGCGGAGTACGACAAATTCCGTACGCTTCAAATTGGTTTGACGCGCGAGCAACACAACCACGTCACTAATTGTTACCCAAAGACAATAGCCGCTGTAATGGGAAATTAAATCCTAGATATGAATTCACAAGGACTTTTTTACTCGCGGTGAAAAGGTAATGGACTTGTGCGCTTAAGTGATTAATTTCTTACCATTTTGCAAGCGGGTCTTTAGACAGTCATCACTTACGTACTTCCGGGCCGAGAACGCGCATATTGTCAGTTGTCGTCAAGGGGCGGCGCTTGACTTTTCGATCTCAGCGGCAAAGTGGAACTTACTAGCCTAGCTTAAAAAGTCCAGTGATGACAACCCCTGGTCATCCCCACTAGATATGCTTCGGGAACACCCGTTTGCAGAATTTCCCGATACGGATAGCGTCTTCTCGGGTACGAACCGATAAGCGCATGACCGCGGGTACGAGCTGGGTAACAAGGTACGTGATTGAGTATTTAACAAATACATACATACGATACATACAGTACATACATACATGAAAGCTACCATCGTCTGTTTTGAAATTTATTGTGGACACAGGATACGCAGTTGCTGTATTCTATAGTAACTCCTTTAAGACTAGCACCATGTCCACAAATGTAATCCCTCCACTTCCGTGAATCTTATTCCAACTACAGAACTGCGCGCCTCTCAAGATATACGTACAATTGCAGACAAAGCTCACTACCGCCACTTATACCACACATTAGCTTCAATTGGTGTAGCTCTTGATCAAGAGCTCGCCTATCAGGATCAGAGAAGAAATCTTGTCTCACAACATCCTTTTTGAGGCATAGATGATCAGACCCCCAGACCGCTTATGTTAGGGCGTTTGGGTATTAAAAAGTGGTTGGTGAGGCCCCCGACTGGAAAAAGAAGTTGACTTGCCTTTTAGACTAGATGGGCATGGATAATGCCGCCAATTTGTATATACCACTTGTATTCAGGATTTATACCATCGGTCTCACAAACACAAACAGGACATGATCACAATCTCGCAATGGTGTCCCCGCAGTCGTTGATAAAAAAAAATACTTCGAACATTCATTAGAGTGTATTGACGGTAACCTATTTACATTATGGCTCATTCTCTGCGGCAGAAGCATAAAAATCGTGGTATCATCCAACACTCAGACAGGGACAAATTAGGGGTTGTAGTCGACTACCGGGATCACAGTGTCCTTCAAGCTGATGGCGTTGGGGTTGCTCTTCTCGACGCCGGAGTACTTGTTAATCCAGCCGAGCACTTGCTGGTGCCACACCAGACTGTTCTCCTTCTTGGTCACCCTAAATTGGAAAATTAGCATCAAGGCAAATTTGGGGCAGGGGATGTGCTTTGCCGACGTACCAGTGGTTCTCATCTGGGAAGCTCAAGAAGCGGCTCGGAACACCCCGTTCCTGAAGAACGTTGAAAAGGCTGAGTCCTTCAGTCTCCGACAGGCGGAAATCGTTGGCGTTGTGAATGACCAAGGTGGGGGTGCTGAATTGCAGGATGCGCTCCGACGCAGAAGGATCCCAGCGACGGTAGTTGTCCCGGGCGTCCCAGAATGTGCCGTTAAACTTGGATCGATTGTCAGCGAATGGTCATTCGTTAGCTTTCAAAGTCAAGAGAAGACTCACCTCGCGTTGCATGAACCAAAGTTCTTCGGTGGAGATCTTGGCATCTGCCACGAATGTTCCATCGTGGGTGACAAGAGCCTTGAACTTGCGGCCCAGAGGACTGCCCTGGATCCAGTTGATCATAAAGCCACCGTAGCTAGCACCGGCAGCAATGCCATTGTCGGTATCGACAAAGTCAAAGTTATCTCGGACGTATTCCCATCCCTTCACAAGGTCTTCGTAAGGATAGCTGCCTGTTTGGTCGTCAGTGAGATGAACGTGGGCTGGGAAAAGCATTGGGAGGGTCGGTTGTACGACTCACCCCAGTTGTTGGCAATAGCATCGGTCAAGTCCTGTCCAAAGCCAGTGCTACCAGTGGGGTTGGGTGCAACCACCACATAGCCCTGGTCAGCCCAGACCTTGGGGTTCCAACGAGTGCTCCAGGAGTCGGCCCATGCGCCCTGAGGTCCGCCGTGGATAAGGAAGGCCAGGGGATATTTCTTCGTCTTATCAAAGTTGGTAGGGAATACCATCCAGGCGTGGATCTGTTCATCTCGATTAGCTTAAACCCCCCGTTTGCCAGCTGTTGATCAATCCACTCACTTTAGTCCAGTTCCCTTCAAAGTAGAACTCATCCAGGTCGTCCGGCCCCAGTCCCTTCAGTCCGGCGTCCATCTCATTGGCAGAGGCCAAAGTGGAGACAACACCGTGCTCGGGGTTTGCAGTGAGGACTCTCCAGCTCGTCCAGATAGCGGAGCCGGAGACCAGGTAATCGCCATTGGGCATGCGGTGGTAGCCACCAGCAGAGCCATTGTCCGTGAAGTTGCGTGGCACGTAGTCGTCACCAGCATCGGCGGGAAGAGCAAACAAACGCGATCGTGCCTTATCTTCGGATCGGACAACGAAGGTCTTGCCGTCGGGAGTCCACTGGACGGCATCGGGAGAGCGATCCCAGTCCTTGGCCACGGCCCGGTTGGTCTCCTCGGAGCCCACCTTGTGCACGTACAAAACGCGTCGGTCGGACTCGTAGGAGATGTCCTCCATCTGTAGGTAGGCCACGTGGCGACCATCGGGCGAGAAGGTAGGGCTGCTCGAGTCACCCTTGATTCCCTTGGGAGTGCCGGGACTGTCAGGGCCGTTGATTGCCATGGGCTTCTGAGAGCCATCGTGGGGAACAAGGTAGATGTATGAAGCAGTGAAGTTGGCCCGGGGCAGTTCCGGTGCCTTGCTCTTGAAGGCGACCATCTTACCATCGCTGGAAAGATCATAGTCCGAGGAGTCACCGAATGGAGGGTACGGCGATTCGAGGTTCTTCACCCCCGCAACAAGATTCTTGAGAGGCTCAGCGCAGTCCCCGGAAGAAAGGGTCCACTTGTCATTATCCTTCTTCAGAGAGCCGGAGAAGATGGCATTGAATCTGGTGGTCAACCAGGTATCCCAGTGACGCACATAGATGCTGTCGTAGATACGAGCGGTGCTCCGGGGAGTAGTTGCAAGCTCCGCATTGTACGCAGTCCCGTTCGGATAGGATTCGGCATAGACGAGGAAGTTGAAGTCTCCCTCGGCCGTCATGGCCGTCTTGAGGCCCGAGAATGGCGCAGGCAGGGAGCCTGCCTTATACCGGCTGATTGGATTATTAGTGGGAGCACCAACGCGACCTGCGAGCGAGGGGTACGTACGATTCTTCGAAGCTGTCCACTTTGGAAACCCACAATTCCACACCTCCGGGAATCTCGGCATTGGTGCCATTGATGTACAGCAAGCTCGAGTCATTCGTGCCCATCCAGATCAGCTCAGAGACGTTGCTGTCGTTGGTGAGCACCCTGATCTTCCGTGTGTCAAGATCCATCAACTTCCACGTCGAGGAAGTCTTGTGTGTCTCCCAGGAGTACTCGGAGGCGGAGAACAAGGCCAGTTTCTGGAATGGGGTCAACATCTTTTGCACTCATCTGGGGCAGGTGGGAAAGAGGATACTCACTCCAGACGGATTGGGCACAGCTTCACTTCGCCGTGGCGCAGCAATGAGTTCTCTGGATCAGACATCAGTGTTGGGGGAGTTTTGTTTGAGGGGCCTCTGGTTGCAAGACAAGGCCAAACCCGGTGCGATACATACTCTGGTGTCATTGCCTTGACGCCCGACACGGCGCCGAGTCCGAAAGCCGCCCATTGGAGAGAGCGCATCATGGTCAATGGGATTCTATGCACGGAACCCGTAGTAAAGACACGATTCGCACACAAGACTCCAACCAAAGTGGGCTGTACGCATCTCTTAAGTACCGCCGTGCTGGATCGTTATCGGGGCTCTCCACGAGCTAGCAGTTTCCTCCTGGGGAAGGAAGGTTACATTCCGAGAATGCCAAGGTGGATAAACCGGCCGCAAAGGACCCAGCTCAGCCATGACAATGAGCTTTGAGAAAGTGGGGAACACGCCTGAAGAAAAGGCGCAAGAGGGCCGGACGCAGACGATCACAGATTGTCGATGGGCCTGATGCATAGCGAAGGAACAACCGTTTCTGCCGTGCGGAAACTACGGGGGCTTGGGTTGCAGCGCCAAGCCAAGCGGGGAAGACCCGCTGATATCCGCCCGGACTGACCCAAACGGGCGAATGTCGGTGCTGGCCTGAAAGCATTGGCATTCAGGGCTCGGCATTGGCAAGGAGGACCAAGAGTACCAAGAGTTGACCCCGCAAATCGAGATGAGCGGCTGAGACTCTCATGCACACCCCAACATGACTCAGACCCGGTCTTAATTCATGGAGTGGGTGAAAGAGGAAGCTCCGAACGGGCCCATCCCGTCATTGGCTTAGATCCAGACCGTTCATTGCTCCCATTAATTACCTCTGATATGAGTGTGGGGAGATGATTTTATTTCCAATGCCCGGCACGTCATCAATTCTATCGCCGTTGGTGGATGCGTCTGTCTTGAGCGCTGTGCTGCTGGACACATCACTATGACAAATAATCGACTGATGCAAATGCCAAGCATCGGAGGCCGCTTTCTCAACTTCCTCTTCCAGTTAAACTCTTCAAGGGAGAGACCGCCAAACACCAACACCACCACCAACGGTCAAGGGATACATCAATTCCTCACGTGGAACCTGTCTGCGGGACGGTGTTACAGTATACAGTCTACACAGTAGGCAGGGCACACCATTACCATGTGGTTCCTTGGCGACGAAGATAAAAATGAGGACGGGAGGTTTTCTAGAAGGACAGACGGAGCATGGCAGTCGACGGAATCGGATGTTCTGCAGTCGATCACCCTGGAAACGGTCGACTCCAGTCACTTGGAGTCTCTGATCGGGGAACGCTTGACCGCCGAGAATGACAAACGCGCGAGGGCCGTGGGGCCTGGTCTTATCCGATCGGCACGTGGACCATCGAATCAACCCGTTCTACCTCCCTAATCCAGTTTAGAGGAGAACCGCAGGTCTTACTCGACCATCTGCCAAGAATCCAGTCCCGCTCGAATCCCAACGGAATTACTTCCGAAACCGTGCGTCGACCGTTCACGATAAGAGACTGCCAGCTACGCCGAGCATTATTGATGAGATAACCCAACTGGTTCCAGGGTCCCACAGGGGTTGCGTGTGCCCTGCAAATGATGTGATTCTCACCAAAAAACAAAATCCCCCAAGTCCTGTGGAGAATGTCTGCAGCGACAAGGCGAACGAGGTGAGATGGAATGCACTTGGTGCTCACGAGCTTGAAGACAAGCATTGGATGGGTACACGCGTGTAGGGTCTGATGCATGTGTCAATGGATTCATGGTACGTCGAACTTTATGTATAGGCCAAAAAAGGGCGAGCACCTTCAGTACTCAAAATCATCATCTACACCGCGCTTGCCCGCGTTCTCCTGCGCCACCGCCTCTTGCTTCCGGTACATCTCGGCCACCGCACGGGTGGTGGTCGCCTGCTCCGGTTTCTTATCCTCGCGGGATTTAATGAAGCGGGGGAAGCGGAGAGAGATACCCTTTCCGCCGCCGCCGGTGCCCTCGAATTCATCCGCTGCAGCTTTGTAGCGAGGGCTGAGGGTCAAATCGGCGGTCTTGACCTCCCAGACCAGACGAGGCTCAAACCAGACGTCGGGTTGGTCCTTGGGAACAATGGAATGAGAGTAAAACGGCTTGGGTCGGTCAATGACCAAGGTGGTCAGCTCCTTATGCAGCTCCTCCAGACGAGCTTCAGAGAAGCCTGTGCCGATGTTGCAGATAGTCTCATAGGTATCGGTGTTGGGGTTGTAGGCAGCGAGCAGGAAAGCGCCAAACACGGAGGTACGTTTGCCTCGTCCGTAGTAAGCACCCAGAACAACCAGATCGAGAGAGTCACCCACACCGGCAAGGTAGTCTTTCTTGACCTACTCCAAAGGAAAATGATGAGAAAAGACCAGACAAAATTTGAGGAACTTGGGTTCGTTCATACCTTGAGCCAGTTGCGGCTGCGCTTGCTGGGCTCGTAACCACTCTCAGCAGTATCCAGCATCTTAACCATCAGACCTTCACAAGAGGCTTTGACACTTTCATCCAGCAAGTCTTGGATCTCGTCAATGAGATTTGTGTTTCCGAATTGGGCAAACTGGAACTCGCCCTCGATGGGCTGGAAAGACTGGTGCAAGATTTCTCGACGCTCACGGAGCGATTTCTTCACGCAGGGCTAAAGAAGATAGCGTTTAGCAACGAGCTCAGGAAATCATTTTTTTTTTCATGACGAGGGTGAGCAGCTTTACCTCTCCGTTGAAGAATAGCAAGTCAAAAGCAAAGACACACACTTTGACCTTGACGTCTTCCGCCTTCACATCCTTGCGCTTGCGTGTCATCAGTTGCTGGAATGGGAGAACCTTCTTACTGACAGTGTCCCAAGCGACAGTCTCGCAATCGAGAACAAAGCTCTTGACGTCTTCTTTGACCCATTTGTCAAGTTTGCCAAGAACGTCGGGATACTTTTTGGACAGGTCTTCGGAGTTGCGCGAGAAGATCGCACTGAGACCCTTCTGGTCCTTCTGTAACGTGACTGCCGATCCCGGGTACTTGTGCACGTGGTCGGGCGCAACAAAATGGATCTGTGCGCGTTCCCCGTCATACTTGTATTCACAGGTGAACTCTTTCCCTTCAAACCGATCGAGAACTTCAGTAATGGATTTAGTTGGCTTGGCAAGCATAGGCTTCAGAGGAACGCCAGGCTGAAGCTTGCAGACCTTGGGGAGGTTGAAGAGACCGTGCTCTAATATGGCCGGGATGATCACTTCATAGGACGGCAGCTCACTGTAGACTGACTTGAGAACCGCCTCGCCCTCAGCCACCCGATCGGGAGTCGGAGGTTTTTCACCAGCAACGGCTGCCTCGTGGGTGACAATAGCCTGTGCCAGCGAGACAAGGACCGTCCTTTCAGCAAGACCAAGTCGGAGCTTTCCTTCCAAGAAACGAATAATGAACTTTGCCTCGCTGGGGCCACCCTTATCCTTGGTGATATCCACCCCTTTGCTGCCTTTACCGGAGGTGGCAGAATCGGCAGCAGACAACAATTTCTTGATGCCAGAGATCTTTTTGTCCTGCGACCCGTGGCCTTGGACTTTAGCAATACTGAGTAGTCCTTCATGAACGCCCCTGACTGTCAAAGGCTTTGGCTTGAACATGGTAGGTTGATTACCACGGCTTTTGGCTGCCACCAGGCCCAGATCACCAATCTCATGCTGGTCTGCCTTGATTACCTGCAGGCTGCGACCCGTGCTCTCGCCAATAGCTTTCATGATCAATGACTCTCCGATGCCAAGCTCGATCCCCGCATAGTCAGCTGCGAGCTTGTTGATCATAAGCTGAATTGTAGGAAGGAGGTCATTCGGGGTTAAGCGCAGAACCTGCTGCAGAAAAAGAGAGCAATGGGCCATAATGATCAATCTTTTCGTCGTCATTTCCACCAATGAGAAAGTGGTACACAGAGCCGCATAGGGTACTGGATCCCCTGCTTTCCAATCTGGGTATGGGTCCTTGCCAGTGGCCTTTAAAGTGGCCTGCACTTTTGCCACGGCCTTTTTGACGATAGGTTTGGAGTCTTCCTCCGCTTCACTTGCCGATGCGAGCTCCTCGCTGACTTCCGAGTCAGATGGCGATTCCGCGTTATCTTCACCGGAGGCTTTTTGGACCGCAGGCGTCGGAGATGCAGCTTCCGATTTGATTGGACTTGGAGAGGCGGAAGCAAGATTCTCGGCGGAAGACTTTGCCGACGATTTGCGGGGAGACGGCGAAGTCCTCTCTACAGAAGGAGATCGTGCTTGTGTAGTCTTTCGCCGACGTTTCGTTACCGGCTGGACATCAGATGCGTCACTGTCCTCGGCTTCCCCGTTATTTTCTCTTTTGAGGTTGTTGTTCGGTTCGACATCATCCGGTTCAGCTTTCGGTATAGGTTGTGCTATGTTTTCATCGTTTCCTTCTTCAGGATTGACAGAAGGCTTAGGTTTGGGACCTCCAAAAGAGAGCGTTGTTTGCTTCTTGGGAGCTTGATTGCCTCCGGCATTCGAACCAAAAAACTTCCTATAATGGCCAATGCCAATATTACAGTCAGTCGATTCCTCAAAAACCAGATCAGACAAGGTCTCAGCGTCCGCTAGAGCCCATGGCGTGGTTTCGTTCACGCACCCGATGTTCATTTGGGAATCGCGCACATACCCCAATGTAGCCTGCTTCCGACTCTTATCCTCTGCCATTTTCCGATATGATGGTATATTATGCGCGCGATGTGATAATCGTGACGTGGTGAGAATTCTCGAGAATCTCAACTGCGGGAGAGAGCCAATAAATGAGTTGAGAGGGAGTAGGGGAATTAGATTCGTTTTCTGGGAGGTCGCGAGGCAAAGCGATTCGGGACGCGACAACGAAGTACGCGCGGATAATGCTCTAAGACGTCGCATAGAAGGGTCTCGGATGAATTTTGCCGAGAATGAAAGGACCGGTCAATCCAGCATCCGTATTTGACCGTGTGTAAATAGCGGTTCTGAGAATAGGCAACAGAGACCACTTGGACGGCTTAATTAGGCAACCTTAGGGCCTCCTACTCCACGCGACGTGACGCGATCATCACGTGCCAAAAAGATATCCATCTTGCCGAAATAGGCCATCTCGCCAAGACCTGGTCTCACCGCTTACATGATGAGGCAGAAACTAGGCGGTATGGGTCGTGTTGACAGCATGAAATGGTTCGGAGTCCAAGAGGCGAGCGCCTTCTGATCGCCCAATCACTTGGGGCTGTAATTCAATCTTATAGATGCAAAACAATTTTGCAACGGTCTCCGGATTTTAGTCTGAGCCAAGATGGCCGACCCTCGACAGGAAGCCTTCAAGCTTGTGTGTAACCATTGGTTCTCATTGATAAAACTACATCCCCGATTACTAAGATATTGAAATACTAGCTGCGCGAGCCATGCGTTGAACTGAGCTCGGTTGGATTACGGTTCCGTGGCGATCAAGCTACTGCTTCGGAAGTGCTGCAAGCAGTCACTCCCGTCTATCAAGTTTTGCAAACACTTGCATCGAAAAACGCTCTGGATGGAAAGTTGGCCGAATATGCTTTCTTCCCTCTGGCGCATATCTTCAATGAGACAAAGCGGCTGCCAGCACGATGTCTTGAAGTCACGGTACAGTGCTTGCACATTCTGGTTGCAAGTGGCTGGCGTGAGCAACTTTCGCCAGCATTGGCGAAGCAACTGGTGATCTTACTGACCCTCATCGTGGGAGGATCTCCAACGAACTCTGAGGGGCTTCCAATCAAGGTGCAGGTCGCAGAAGAGCTGTCTGTTGCATGCTTTGAATGTCTTCGCGAGATATTTGATGTGCTTCGAGGCCCAGTTGCTGATCGAACTATCTTCCATGAAATTGGCACGGCAACAGTGGTGGACCAGACAGTATACATACTCCTCGAAGCCATCGTGGACGACAGGTCAGATGATCTCTGCATCTCAAGCGCTCGATCGCTCAAATCTCTTTGCGCTCGAATTACCGACCGTGTGGTTCTGGCAAGCATCATGCCGCGCACTATCTCGGCGATGGCCAAGGCCATTCGTCCCACCACGCAGAGTCGGCGCTCATACAAATTATTGCAGTTGTGTCTCGAAATATTACATCATATGGTGCGGTCGGTTCTCAACGACCAAGTCGCTTCAAAAGAACCAGAGACATCCATTGAGACTAGTGGGAGCGAAAAATTAGTACTCGATGCTTCATGGCTGAAGGCTACGACCACGCAAATCAAACTGGCCCTCGTCAACGTCACTCAAGTCCGTCGCCACCAAAGGCTTGAAGTTCAAGAATCATTACTGAACCTATGCGTCATGGTGATTGAAGATTGTCAGAACACTTTGAAAGAAGCTGTTCCTATGATGGCCGAAACCATTGTGGTGCTGGCGGGTAGCGATCATGGTGATTCGAACCAAGCTTACATGACCATTTTGCATCTAGCCACTACATACCCCATGGTTCTTGATTCCTTAAAGGAGTCACTTCATACCTGGCTCACTGCCTTTCCAAGAATAATGCAAAGCAGCGACGAAACGGCAAAGCAGTGGGGGATCCGTCAAATCTCGACGGTGTTTAAAGTCCTGTCTCAACTCCAGTGTGGGTCGGATCTTCTTTCGGAGAGGCTTTCATCTGGGCTGTGCGACAGCATGAGTGCTGTTGTCAAGCACGTCGGAAGCTCTGTGCAGCTTGTCTCACGATCCGTCGGCTTGCACTGGGACGTGATAGCCTCTGAGTCGCGATCATTAAAGTTTCCATCTGTTCTGCTGGAACATCAGAGTCAGCAGCAGACTTTGAAAGACATGTTGCTATTCATCAACCAGTTGAACACCTCGGAATCTGGAAATGAAGTCACCAGGTCAATCATAAATCGATTTCATACTGTTCCGCAAGAAACCTCTTTGGCCCCGTTCTGGTTAGCTTTGAATGCACTTCGTGCTCAGAGCCAGCAATCCGCGGAATTCGATGAGTTCATTGTTGGGGATGAGTTACAAAAGTCTTTCTCCCTAGCAGATCGAGGTGGCATGATCGAAGAGCTCTACTTTACCTCCTTGACAATCCTGAATGATTTTCCTCCGGACGGATCCTCCGATTGGCGATTAGCGGCCCTAGCATTGGAAGCGATCGCTTTACAAGCACAAAACCTTAAAGAGGCGTTTCGACCGGAGCTCATTGACGCACTGTGCCCTACACTTCAACTTTTGGCTTCCAGCAATAAAGATCTTCAGCGACATGCTATGATTTGTCTCAACATGCTCACCAAAACATGCAGTTACCCTGACACCAGCACCATGATCGTTGAAAACGTCGACTATCTCGTGAACTCAGTTGCTCTCAAACTCAACACTTTCGATGTATCGCCCTATCCCCCTCAGGTGCTCTTCATGATGGTCAAACTCTGTGGTGCCCAGCTGATCCCGTATTTGGATGACCTTGTTGATTCCATCTTTGGAATTCTCGATATGTATCATGGCTACCCAACGCTTGTCGAGATGATGTTCAAAACCCTGGCTGCCATAGTCGAAGAAGGGTCGAAAAAATCTGCCTTGTTGACGATTGACAGCAGCCGTGAAGCGGGACCACATGAAAGCCGCAAACCTCGCTATCAAAGTCTGGCTATCTCAGGGGTGGCTGCCGATATTGCAAAGCGTAAAGCCAAACGCCAAGAAATTGCAGGAGAGGACGAAGAGGTTGAGGGTGTCATCCCTCACCCTCAAAAGCCCTGGTCTGAGACCTACGACAAACCACCACCGGAGCCCGAAACAATCGAGGAGCTTTTGCAAAAGGCCGAACCCGACGAGCCACTACCTCCACCGTCAGAGCCTGAAGATGCGGAGAAACCGCTCAGCAAGACGCATACCCTTCTTCTTCATATTGTCAAATCTATCCCATCACATATTTCATCACCCTCACCCTACCTCCGACGATCACTGTTGTCCATGCTCATCAATGTGCTTCCAACACTTTCTCAAAATGAGAACAGTTTCCTCCCTCTGATTAATGACCTCTGGCATTCAGTGGCGTCCAGAATCATCTTTCCATCTTCCTCATCTAGTTCGTCTTCACGATTGATCAATCGCAAGAGTGAATCTACGATGGAATTGGCAAGTTCGACAACCATCTCCGATTCTCACACCGCGAAGGAAGAGACGTTTGTCATGACAGCTGCTTGTCAGACAATTGAAGCCATGTGTATCGGTGCTGGCGACTTCATGGCTTCACGGGTCGAGACAGAGCTGCCACGATGGCTCCGGCTTTACACGAGAATCTGGGACCAAGTCAAGAGAGATGCCGCCGCAGCCAATGAGCGGAGAGCCCGACATCAAAAACCCAACGAAGTGCTCGGGAGTGTATCGGCACCTGCGGAGTTGAGAGAAGAAATATCCGCACAGCCTGTTGTTCTGAATCCTTCTCTGGCTATTTCACCTCACGACTCGGGATCCAACACCTACGCCCCTCACTACACGTTGTGGAGAGCGTTGATCTCTTTGTTCATCACTGTTCTTTCACACGTACGGCTTCCTTTGGACACAGGAGATCAGATTTGCGAAATTCTTGGCTCCTGGCTTATTCTTTATGTGGGACCACAATATTGTCTGCAAGCCGAGAAATCAGCACATTCTGGGAAGTCAGCTGCTGTGGACAAGGATCTCATTGCATCTGTTGAGAAGGCTCTCGATGCAATGATGATATGGAACCCCGACTTGACCTGGTTCATTATGGCTTCTCAAAAACAGAAGGCTAACTCATCTCTCATCAGAGAAAAGGAACATGTCATCGAGGTTTCTGGCGAGATACTTGAATTTGCTGTGGTCACGGCTTAGTCTTTCCTTTGGAGCTTGGAATTTCTACTAGGTCAGGTGTTTAGTCCAAGTTGGTATACAATAATGCCAAGATCAATATTACTTTGACGATTGCCCTTTTTTTTCTTACTTCCACCCTCGAGCCTATCTCAAACGATTGTTGAAAAAACACGATCCCTTGCGCTTTCACCGAGTGCCCCATAGAAAATTCCAGGTTTGGCCCGGGTGGAGTCTAGTCGAACTCAGGCGACTCGAGTCAATCATTCCATTTTTAGACGGACGATTGTGCGTTTGAAAAGCCAAACCTTATGCAAAGCCCATCCAAACATGGAACAAAGGAGTAGCATATCTGCATCCTCAACGTGGGCATACCCAGTTCCCGCATCGGCAGGGCGGACCGTGAGTCTTTGACAGGCCCCCGAGTACTGCCGACCAGTGAAATTGAGTCTTTTATTATAATTTGTAGCATTTCTTTGAAAGTTCACGGCTGGATTTCTCCCTACTGTGCCCTGCTTTGCCCTAGCACACTGGACGTTGAAAGCGCACCAGCTGTCAGAATTCTTTGAGCCCTTGTCCATTGGCCGGGCGGATCCAATTCAGTTTGCACCGCTCATTGGAAGCTTTAGGGAAAGCCGTCCTAGGGATACCTAGGTGTTTACTAAGTCCAAACAGAGGATTAAAAGCGAATCTCATTTATTCTCCACATGTTTAAAGTATTCTGGATATTTAAAATATGTTATTTCCCATGCCAGGCCAGGATACATTGATCCCATCGTCCCTTATTCTCGCAGCTCTACTACTTACCTCGGTTGAAGTCGAAGACGCCTACAGCCCACCCGGATAGCCGTGTCGAAGCGCTATCTCCTCTTCCTCTTCTCGCATTCCCAAAAGAAAAAAAATCTGCATGAAAACGGCCTAGCCTTCTCCAACATGTTCGTTAATATCCGTTTCGAACCAGCGGACGCCCACCTGTCCGACTATTACCTTTTGAAAGCGCTTCTGTGGCTCATCGAGCACGAACAAGCAACTTTGACCGAAGACCGGGAGGACAGACTCGCTGAAAATTGCTTATCGTTCAAGATCCGTGCATCGTCCGAGGAGGAGGCATATGAGAAAGCTATTAAGCGGGTCAGATCTTGGATTCGAAAATATCCCGAAAATGGACTGCCGTTTGATCGCTCTGGTGTGTTTCAAGTCGGTCTAGGCCTGCATGTTGAAGTGCGAGTCTGACGAGACTCGACTCCAGCAGACTTGTTCACTTTTGCAAGTGATGGAAACCCAGGTCTCTTCATGCAGACTGTTGTGCCTTTAAGTGGTTTCATTTTCTCCCGAATTGTGGTTTCCGTTGTGAATTTTGGTCTTTCTCGTTGAGTTGGTTCGAGGGACTTTTGTCAATGGGGAGCTTTTTTTTCTCAATGGTCTATGTGGGCATTCTTTCGAGAGGATTGTGCATGCAGGGTATCTTTACGTGATGTCGAAAATGGGATTCGAAGATGAAGGGCGGCAGCAGATTTGCTGTATCTACGTGACACAAGTCGAGTCCGTCTACCCAGGACGTTCAAGCCTTTGCACTTCTTTGCGACAGTCTACGTACATAGGTCACTAAAATTTGTCCAAAAAATAGTGAGGTAGGTACGACTATGCTTTGAAAAAACTAAATATGCGCTTGTAATAACAATATTTGATTGAGGGTGCTTAGTTCTCTACTCCCGTGCTTCAAGCTTTCGTAAATCTTTCAGAGAAAGCTTCAAAGCCAAGCGATTCTGAAAGGGACCTCGACACAAGCCTAGGAAGTGGGAGCTCCGTCGCCAACCTGGGAACCTGAAGTGTAGTTACCAAAGCAGGCTTCTTGGTACATGGCTTTTTCCTTGAGCCCTGGAATGGCTTTCAAGAATTTCTCAACTGGACAGAAGCCGTTTGTGGTGTTTCCGCATTCCGACAGGCCATCCAGTGGTACTGTAGCACTGTTCAAGACGAAGCGAATGAAATCTTGCGTATGGGGCACAGATTTCAAACGCGGGTTCTCATAGATGATTGGATCAAGCTCTTTGAATGAAGTGTTGTGGGGACATGTCCAGATCTCCGAGAAGAAACGAGCACCAAATGGTGTCATGTTGGAAAGAGAAAAGGTTCGGTTTGACGGAGCGTGGGTAATATTGGCGGGTAGACCTTTGGGTCCGTACTTGAAGTAATCCAGCCCGAGGGCGGCAATAACAGACACAATGATATCATCGTGAGACATATCCAGGTAGAAAGGCTGTTCGAAAGGGAACTGTGCCAGGTTGTTATCGTAGGTGTAGTTGATGCTGGTATCGCTAGAAGTAATGAGTTCCTGCTGAAGACGAGCGGCCAGTTCCAGGACGTAGCCGATTCCCTGTGCCCGTCCACTTGGCGACCCAAAGAAATAGTCTCCATAAAATTGAATGTCAACATTGTAGGCGAAATCCTTCCATTCCTGCTCGGTGAAGAGCGAGCAGAACGAGGAGCCACCGAGGCTGGCATGCTCGTAGGCGCAAAGATTTTGCATGGCGAGCACATCCATGGACGTCAAGTTGAAATCTTTGGGCAGGTACGAAGACAACCGTGACTGGGTATCTTCTGTATAACGTGAAATGAAGGTCTCAGCAGCGTTATCGCTAGTCTGGTGTTAGCAACATTTTCTCAGAGAATCCACTCAATGAGGTTTTCTTACCCCTCGGCCATGTCACCAGGGCACGCGTCATAAGAAGCCAAGGTGTTGTTGAACGGGTCCACTTCGGGGATGACCACCAAATCGTACTGCTCGTACGAGCTGTTCGCTCCGCTGTTGCCAAAAAATCCGCCTATTGAAAGAATTAGCGAGAGAAATAGATGGCTTCGGCACTCAGAGGATCCCTGAGTCACATACTCAGCCACCATCGAGCACTCTCCAGAATTCGGGCCTGGGAGGTGGTGCGGAAGACAGGTTTGGGACGTTCGGTGCCATTGGAATAAACGTTGAGAGAAGAATTCCAGGCGGCTACATTCTCACGATCAGGGCGGTATAGAAGGCGCCCATACTTGACCCAGAAATTGGCACCAGATGTTGCCTCGGTGGCCGCACCAGTCTCCATTAGTGTGTCCTCACCCAGAACATACTTCCATCTGTTCAGGAACTTGAGTGGCCCACTTCCCACAGGCTGGTCCGGGTGAGCCTTGGAGTAGTTAGTCAACTTGGCCGCAAACTCCTGCATGCCCCCTCCGTCCAAGGGATAGTTGGTAGGGTATCGCTCCGCATGGCGGTGTAAGACGTGCACCTGGGAGAGCTCACAGCCTTGAGGCATTCCCTTGGGAAGTCCAAACGAGTCAGCGTCTTTGTATGGACTGAGATTGGCCCAGCTGCGGGTCATGTCAAAGCCAGAGGCGTACGTGGCGCCGGTTGGCGCAGATGCGGCTGTCGTCGATGACGAGGCTGCTGCCACCGCAGTAGCCCAGGTGGCACCGGCGAGAAACTTCATGATTCAAGGGAGATGGCTTCCAATTGAAATAGCGTGGAAGTGACGCGGGACCTTGAAGATGAAACTAAGAATATAGGAGGTGGAAAGCACGAAGAACACAACTACCCCAGATCCTGCTGTGGAGGCGGTCAATTCTTTTCGATGTTCAGGATTTGTTCGAAATGAGCAGCGGCACGCGATCAATGGCAGAGCGAACTGGGGGAACCAAAAGGGAACAAGAGAAGGTACGATCCTTTGAGGGCGACTGAGTATTTAAATGTTGCTCAGCGTTCCGACCCGCCAATACAACGGTGTATGCCTTGCAAACTCTAAGAGATTACGGCTCATGCCGATCGGATCTCTCGGCGCTCGAGATACTCCGATCACGCAGTACACAAAGTCACTCGGGGGTTTAGCCCACGCAATTCACATACTCGAAAGATTCGAAACGCATGGCTGCTAAATGCCATAGTGTTTCCGTAGCCCAGTCAAGGTTGCAGCTGTATCCAAGTGCACGCGAGAGGTTGATTACCGGCAATTTCCTGCGACGCTCTCCCTCCCTCTTTGATTTGATCGTCGTCTTTCTGTCGAACGAGCAACATTCTGCCTGGACATTTTGCCTTGAACACGAGTCACCTGTTGCTGGTCCGGCTGGTGCTTCGCGAAACGCTTCGAGCAGGACTTCAGATTTTCGAATCAGTCCTTCAATGCAATATCTCGGTATCGCCAATCAAGCTTCAAGCGGAGCCCCGCCATCCGGAGAACTTCCACCCACTCGGCGGACCGCGCGGTGCGGGTCTTAATTGCGCCCTCGAAGTCTGTGTGTTTTCTTTTTCTGTGCCTGGTCGACCGACGCGCTGCTCAAGATGCATGGCGAGTGATTTGGCTTGGTCTGTAAATACAGATGATGGAGTGTCTCGCACGCCGTGTGAGCATTAAAGATCAAAACCCATCTCAGTCGTGAATCCTGAATGTGGAATTGGAATACCAGCTGGGCACGTGCCTCCACAATCTGCTTCCGTTCGGATCGTAACCTGAGGCCGTAAATAATGATGACATCATCGCCCGTCATGCTCGTCTTTGGAGCGATGAACTTGACCAGAGTAGTAGCATCTACGTGACTGAACTTTCTTCAACTCAAGACCACGCAGAGAGCTCACCAGAGAGATTATAGATCTACCGGTCGATCACTTCAACCATGTCCGATAAACTGAAGAATATGGCTTCGGCCGAGGCCAACAGTGCTCGTGCCGCTTCTCAAGCAGTCATCAAGTCTGGCGCATATCTGTACCCTATCAAGGTAAGAGCTGCCTCTGCTTTTCGAAAGGCCCCTCCCAACATAACAATGGGCTGACACTGTGTTCTCTAGGGCATCATGTATTTCGCCACCCATAAAGATCTCTGGGGTCCCTTCATGTCGCGCATTGGACGAACCTTTGGCCTGGGAATGGGTGTGACCTCCTTCATGTTTTTCTTCACCTACGTACCGCAAATGGCGATCATGGCCTTCACCAGCGGTCCGCTTGCCGCCATCTCGGCAGCCTTACTCGTACTCACAGAGAGCGCCACAATCACCAACTTCCTATCGCGGTCATTACTGGTCGAGGGCGCGCTCGTCGACACATTTGACGGGACCCTGATGGCTCGTGGTCAAGATGCCCTTGTCTCTCAGGGCCGTCAAATCAAGCCTCGCTCCAGTGGCGCAGACGCTGTGGCTCGACTTGGAAAGATCATCTCGCGTCCTCTGGCGCGGTTTACGCCCCAGGCCATCTTCCGCTCACTGATTTACCTCCCATTGAACTTGATTCCCGTGGTGGGGACCCTGCTCTACATTGCCTTCCAGGGTAAGCGCGTGGGTCCAACGCTGCACGCACGGTACTTTGAATTGAAGGGGTGGAATGCTCGACAGAGAGAAGAGTGGATTGCGAATCACCGTGGCGCGTATACTGGGTGAGCATCTACCAATTTTCTTTTTGAATAATTGAAGATATGATTCGATACTAATGCAACTGCTGGCAGTTTGGGAATGGCGTCTTTTGCCTTGGAAATGATTCCGTTCGCCTCCATTGCATTTTCATACACCAATACTGTGGGAGCCGCACTCTGGGCAGCAGATATCGAAAAGGCTTCCGCATCTGACAAGGTTTTGTGATTGACGAAGTGCTTGGTCCGCTGAGCTTGGAAGTGCAAGGAGCTATGATGATCAAGCACTGAACGCGAAATCTCTAGGACAGTGGGCGAGTCCATGCCGAGACCACTTCGTTTTGGGGTGGTAACAACCGACCTTCCCCTAGTCATGTCTCTTGTCCCACCCATAGCATACACCGTCAGTCATCTCGATCATAAGCATAAACTTCACGACTTACCCTACAGATATTGTAAAGTGTAGACTCCCAAAAAAGCAACAATCCGAATCAGGACAATTTTGCACGTTTCTTCCTATGTCTATTTGGGGCAACTGAAGCTGTATCGATGGCCTCGACCAGCGACTCATTGGTCATCTTGGTAGGAAACAGCAATCATGTTAATATTTTCTAATGATGGATCCACTCCATGCCGGATCAATCATATGGTTGGGGTTGGTTGGCTAGAACCACAAGCGCACTCACACGTTCTGCCTTCTCCATCTCCTCAGTCACCCATGCTCGCAGTCAACCAAACAATCACACTATAGTAACTGATTGTATTTCGACAAGTATCTGTTTTTTTTTTTTTTTTTTAGCTGATGTACGCCTGTTTTTTCATCTGAATATATAGAGAATTAGCCTGCATTGTGTAGAGTCCCAAATGCCGTGAGGACATCCGTGGCCGAGGCTGACACCAGTGTATGGAGAGAATATACCACCCCGCGACGGCAAATGTCATCACCTCATTTCCCGAGACCGAGCATAATTTCTGTGTCAATGGTGCGTCAACCCTGGTCCTTGAACTCCACATTTTCCACGATGTCTGACGAGATCAGATAATTAGCCAGCAAAGTGCGGGGGTGGGATCTTAAATTGGAAGTTTTGCGGAGGATCGTCCGGGGTTTGGAATACAGTCGGACTGGAGATGGACTACTATTAAAGAGAGATGGAGACGGAGAGGGAAAGGGACGAAACTACCTTATATTTAATATCTAGTCCTCGTCCTCGTTGGATCGGAAGAGCTTTCTTGTACACAAAAAAAAGACAATAACTTTTCTTTTGTTCAAAATTCCTTAGCAAAGTCAAATATGTACGGCGCAGGACTCTCTGGGAAAACGCTCTTCATAGCGCTCCAGTATTTCCTTCTAGTCAGTCTCTTCGCCCAGACTGGCTCCGCAAACCACGACCACGACCACAAGACACCCGAACCACCGCAACTGTCTTTCCTATATACTCTGTATGCAGAGTGCAAACCGGATCTCATGCGTCCGGACACAGGACCTCGTGGAATCCGGGCTGCTATTCCCATCGTGGGCGGAAACTTTACTGGTCCTCATCTATCAGGTATCAATGCCCATCCATACCCGCATCATCCGATGCTCTTGACGCATTTTCCCTTCCGCCAAATGCATGCAGACACCACTGCCCTTGCTCATATTGAAACTGCGCTAACTGCCCGTTCATCGCCCGTCATCCACCCCCACACAGGCAAAGTTCTCAACGTCGGCGCAGACTGGGGTCTGACCGATCCTCGCACAAAGATCTTTTCCGCTGATACTCGATATAATCTGCGCACTCACGACGGGGCCGATATCTTCGTCCAGACGTCCGGTCCACAGGTCCCCGATGGCCACTTGCATCTGCGCATGGTATTCGAAACAGCCAGTCCGAAATATTACTGGTTGAACAATATTGTCGGTAAGTTTTTATATTTTTCCCCAATGTGGTTGAGAAGAAATCTCGGAAGGATTCCGGAGTTGGATACTTCCTTTCATGTTGAATCAAAGCGTACTGTGACTGACAGACTGTCTTTGCGGAACACCGCAGCCATTGGGGTTCTGACCACTGGTATACCCACTACGGGCGATTTTAATCTGCTGCGGATTGATGGGTGGCATGTGAGTGAGATTCTCGGCGATAGATCCTGGTATCATCTGACCACTGAGTACAATAGCTTGCGGGGGACTGGAATTCAACGCATTTTGTCGACAGCAGTGCTGGCATGCAATATTAGTGGCCGGTCAATTTCTTGAAATTAGCCCTGATGCTGACAGACCTACAGGTCTAAAGGCAAGGAAGCAATCTGAAGGCGAGACATCTGAATTGGGGAGTCTAGAGAAGAGAGAAGAAAGAAGGAGGAGGGAAACCCATGAGCGGGAGAAAACCCCTCGAGACACCTGACTGCTGGGCCAGCAAACATCTGGAAAGGGCAAACTCTCTCAGATGCATCATCACTCCTCAAGGCTTCTACGAGAAAGGAACGAGGTGCGGGCATGGGTCTGCGTTACTTATTCCTCAAATATCAAAATGATGTGCTCATATGGATGTCAGGGTTTCCTGCATGCATTGCTACCTCTTATGACACATTGAAAGGCCTAGAATGTGTCATTGCTGACAAGAGAGACTGATCCAAATACAAGAAGTGAGAGTGGTCATTGGTGCACTAAGCCAAGTCAAGAGTACTGTAACCTGCTATCAGAATTCATCGTAGCAGGAATAAACATAATCGTGAACAAAAAAGTACGTGACAGTCGGCAAACGCCTGCTGTCCAAGGAGTAGCCCTTAGCCCCCGAGGCACTGCAAAAGTACTTCCGACACCAACAGGGTAGATGATTGACAATATTTACTCCTCATCGCTGTCCTCCTCGTCATCACTCTCGGCGGTCTCCAGCCACTCCAGGAAGGGCTGGGCAGCCTTGCGGATCTTCTTGCTGGTGGCGATGTCGACGTACTTCTTGCTCGCCTTCGAGCCCCAAGCCTTGAGGGTTTCTTCGGACACCAGGTCGTTTTGATAGTACGCGAGCAGGATAGCGGGCACCTGGGAGATCAGGGCAGGGCGATCCTGGCCCACAAAGCGCTCAGTACCACCGAGGAAGGCCTTTTCGTGACGCTCAGAGGTGATCATCTTGGCCAGAAGAGATGCGCGGTCCTCAACCTGCTTGGCGATGTTGTCGTCGAAGATACTCTGGGCCAGAACGGCCACAGTCTTGTGCTTGGTCTCGATGCCAAAGTCCTTGGCCTTCTTGTAGATGTCAATGTCGCTGACTTCAGTGACACCACCCTTCTCCTCGGCGGTCTCGACGATCCAGCTACCGAGCTGCTCGTACGAGGAAGGACCGTCAGCCTCATCGTCTTCGTCTTCAAGGACGAGGGACCGTTTGAGGTCCGAAGGAAGCTCCTTGGCACGAGCCTTGACGGCCTCCTCAGAGACATCGAAGGCCCAGTCATCATCCTTGATCTCCTTCTCGACCTCAATGTTCTCGGCCTCGGCCTTGATGCGGCGAGTCAGTTCGTCATCGCTGCCAGCATCTTCGGCGTCACCGTTGGAGGAACCATTCTCAGAGTTGTTGCTGTCGCCGGGGCTGGCGTCCTCGCCGTTGGCAGCGGATTTCTCCTTCTTCTGTTCGCGGCGAGCCTTCTTGTCCTTCTTTTCCTTCTTGCCACCCTTGGGGTTGTTACGGACGATGAAGGTGCTCAGCTTCAGACGAGGATCAACGTCGGTACGCTGACCGCAGGCTTTACAATCCAGGGTGATCTTCTCATCCTTGATGTTGACATCGGTCTCTGGGTTCTTGCACTTCTTGCAGAGAACAAACTTGGAGATGAATCCATCAAGGTAGTCCTGGAGCTTGGAAGCATCATGGGCACCATTGATGATCCAGCGATCGTCGGAAGGCTTGGCGTTGGCCTGGGCACCCAACTCGAAACCGAAGTACTTGATCACGTACGAAGGGGGGCGGCTGAGCGAGTGGGCGACCGAGGGAAGGTTGACAATGACGGTCTTGATACCGTTGCCCTTGCCTTCAATCTTGGACTGGATCTTTTCCATCTTGTAGCGGTAGAAGGGATCGGTGACATCCCGGCGGATATTGACGGTAGCCATGATGATGGAGTTTGAGGTTGGTTACTTGGGCGACGTTTCACGAGAATGGATGACAAGGCTTGTGAAAAGGGATTTTGACGAGATTTTGGTCGACTGAACAAGACATGCGTGTCAAGTCCAGAGGTAATATTGACGAGTGATTTGACGTGAATGAAGTTCTGACAGCTTCTGTTGTGACAAGGAAGGGTCACAATGGCGAAAGACAGTCCAGGGAGGCGATTTCAACCACAGGACCAGAGGTTTATGCTACAAGGTTTCGGCGCGCGAAACGTTTGCAGCTTGAGCGGCAGGTGGTGTTCGAAATGATGCACGGAGGACGAATACATGAACAAGTCGGCAGAAATCTCTCTTGGCGAGGTGACGCTTCTTGGTAGGGTGAACGACACAAGGTGTTCTTTGTCCGGACGCCCAAGTTAGCCTTGATTTCTCGCCGGGCAAGTTTGTGTGGGAAGTGACGGAAGGCCAGGTAAGACGAACCGAAATCGGGGGCAATATGTGAGCGGAAACTGCGCAAAACAGCCAACGCAGGTAAGATGAGGCTTCACAGTGATCCTGGATGCCAAATGGATAGAGTTGAGAAAGATGGGGATGAAGAAAGACCAGGTTGGGAGGGTGAGAAAAAGGAAAAGAGGATTTTCGGCGGGCCTTGCTTACATCATCCAGCACGTGCACGTCACCCGCGATCGGTCCAGTCAGCGCCCGGACTCCAGTGGTCGATGGCCCGAGTGTTGTTGTCCTCAATGGAGATGCGCATATCCGAGCTATCTCCCAAGTTGTCAAACCAGAAGAATTGTTTCTCAAGGTGCCTCTCACAAGTGAGCATCATGAGGGGCGTATTTGTTTGCACTTGAAGGATTCTTGGCGTTATCGCCACTTTGTAGACGGGTGATCTGCCAATCCTAGAGTTCGTACAGTAGTAGTAGTAGTAGTAGTAGTAGTAGTAGTAGTAGTAGTAGTCCTCGTGGTAGGAGAGTGAAATAGCTATTAATTTCGCTAGTGGTATGCAGCCTGCGGCGGTTTACAGGGACTCCCATGCGACGTTGGAGTTCTGCCAGCTACCTGTATTGACTTTGGACCCTCAAGAGTAATGATATTCTGGGACCAAAGACGGGAACACTAGATCTAAGCCAGGCGCCATCCCCAACTGATCTTGGAAGCTCGAGCAGTGGAGCCTAATTAGTCAGGCTGCAAGGCAACTGACCCCATCAACATTCGATTCTGCCGTGTTTCAAAGCATGTCCTGCTGCATGTGTAGAGCCGAAAGTCTACTCTCAAATGGGTGGCTGTTATCGTCTGGACGTACCCACCGTAACCCCAACCCCGGCGCAAACTTACATGGTCCTGGACCAAACGTCAATCGATCCGATCCGAGCTTTCCTTGATCTTGCTTGATTTAGTCATTAATGGTAGCCAAGGTCGATTTGCTCATTCTGTGAAGCATCAAGCGCTGGTTACACTTCAAATTCTACGAGTGCTCAGTCTCGCAATATCATCATGCCGTTGGACCTTTCACTATACCTGGTTACAGACTCGACCCCGGCGATTCTCAAGGGTCGCGATCTCTGCACCGTTGTCGAGGATGCCATCAAAGGCGGTATGAGAGAGAAAAAAAAATCCCCTCCCCCCTCCTTCCAGTGAGGCTATTGCAATTTATTCGAGCAATTGACTAATAGCGACGGTCAGGTGTGACGATTGTGCAATACCGGGACAAGACCAGCGATACCGGTGATCTCATCGCCACGGCTAGCAAACTGCACCAAGTGACCCAAAAATATGGGATACCCTTGCTGATCAACGATCGAGTGGATGTGGCACTTGCGATCGGTGCGGAAGGAGTGCATTTGGGTCAGGATGACATGGGTTAGCTTCCAAACTCACAATATCGTACGCTTGATCCCTTTGTGTGGGGTGCTGATGAACAATTGTAGTTTTTGATGCAGCCAAAAAACTTCTTCCCAAGGGTGCTATCATTGGGATTAGCACGTCCACGGTGCAAGAAGCGCAGAAAGCGATCGCGGATGGAGCGGACTACATAGGAATTGGGACGATGTTTGCAACTTCGACGTAAGTGTGCCGTTTTCGTGTGGGGCCCAGAGGGGGAAGAGGGCATCCATAAAAATGCTCACCGGATTCGTCGCTGACAACGCCTCTAGTAAGACCAATACAAAGTCGATTCTCGGTACCGCGGGGACACAAGCACTCTTGAAAGCCATCAGTGATTCTCCTGTGGGCACGGTGGCCATCGGCGGCATCAACCACAGTAATGTTCAGCGAGTGCTCTACCAATCCCGATGTGATGCAAAGGGACTCGACGGGGTGGCCATCGTCAGCGCCATAGTAGGCGCCGAGGACCCCCAAGCATCAGCCGAGAAATTTACCCATTTGATCAGGAGCACCCCTACCTTTGCCTTGACTTCCCAGACCTCTCGAGCAGACGAGGTCGAAGCCCTGCTGCGAGACGTGCCAGCAATTGTGCGCAAGATGACCGAGATGCATCCGTTGGTGCACAACATGATCAATTTTGTCGTGGCGAACTTTGTGGCCAATGTTGCGCTTTCCATGTACGTTTCTATGCCTCTCTGAGACCATGGAAAGACGCTGCTTGCTAACCTGTATCAGCGGGGCGTCGCCGATCATGGCTCCGTATGGCGATGAGGCGCAGGACCTGTGCAAATTTGATGGAGCACTGCTCATCAATATGGGGACGCTGACGAGCGAGAGCGTGTCCAACTACCAGAAAGCCCTCCAAGCTTACAATGCTCGCGGCAATCCGGTGATCTACGACCCGGTCGGAGCAGCTGCTACTGAGATCCGTCGCAACGCCGTCTCGACTCTCATGGCCGGTGGATACTTTGACCTCATCAAAGGCAACGAGGGTGAAATTCGTCAAGTCTGGGGAAGCGGTGCTGTCCAGCAGCGCGGGGTGGACAGTGGGCCCAGCACTCTAGATGAGCAACAAAAGGCCAGGCTGACTCGTGACCTGGCCCGCCGAGAGCGTAAGATGGGAATTCGAAAGCATGACCTATCCGGACCGTATGATCTAACACTTGACAGACAACGTCGTTCTCCTCACCGGTGCGACCGATTACCTCAGCGACGGTGAACGTGTGATTGCTGTTGAAAACGGCCACCCGTACCTCGGCCGAGTCACAGGGGTGCGTCTAGTGAGGCACCTTTCTGAGTGAGGGACTTTTCATGCTAATTGTTGTCATTCACAGACCGGATGCGCCATCGGCTCTGTTTCAGGCTGCTTCTTGGCAGCTCACCGTTCCGACAAGCTTCTCGCCGTGCTTTCTGGTCTTTTGATGTTCGAGATTGCTGCCGAAAATGCTGCTTCCAAGGATTATGTTCGCGGGCCGGGTAGCTTTGTCCCTGCTTTCCTGGACGAGCTTTATGCAATTCAAACAGCTGCAGCCAAGGGGGATGAGAGCTGGCTGGCAGGTCGTGCCAAGGTGCATGAAGTGAAAGTGTAAATTGCCTGCACTTTTCGATTTTCAAAAACAGTGGAAGAAGGTGGTTGTATATTGAAGGTATTAATTAGGTAGACAACTGGGGCAGGTTAGCTTGAGTACAGTCCTCGCCTGCTATTTGCCCACCTGGCAAAGCTAAAATGTGGTGAGATTCAGAGGCTCATGGGAGACACACGTGTGAAGACACCTTGCACGGTAGCCGAAGGACAGGGTTGAAGTGGAAATGATCAAGCACAGATATATAAGAAAATTATAGCAAATATCAATGGTCAGAGCTGGTGGATGCCTTGGTGAACAGTACTCCATGTTCAGATGGGAGTCCGAACTAAGCACATGCACCAATATACCGCTGCAGGATGAGCAACTCAAGAAAGCTGCGAATCGACATTGAAAGCAAAGGACTGAATATTGATATCCTCCGGTAGCTTGGGCCGAATCTGGTCCAGGACCTAGTCTGGGTAGTTTGGTATTCTTAGGTAAGGTTGTTACTAGTGTTTCTTTCCTTTGACCCGACACCGTTGAGTCGTTGGCAATTGGAGTACGTCTCTCCCCTCCGATTTGTCGCGAGCTTCCCCGCATCTCCGATTCCCGACTTCCTCCCCCAACTACCCCACCCGGTCTCTCGGCAGGTCATCAGCCAGCGACAGACATAAAATCCCACTTGACTCCGACAACATCCCTGAAAAAAAGGCCTTTCGCGTGAACCATTTGATCAATCCATTTCCATCAGCAACCATGTCCGTCGTCTCGCGTGCCAAGCGAATTCGTACGTTGCTCCATCCACAATGCGATTGTCCGTGATCCGATACTAACATTCATTCATTTCAAAGGCAACCCCGCATTGTTGTACGTTCCAACAATCCCCTCGAGCTTATCGCCCAGTAGAAAAAGATACGAATCACGACTCTGGATAAACTAACAGTCCGGCCTGATTGGGTTTTGGAACAGCGTTTGCGATATCCAGGACAAATTCCGAAACGCAATCTTTGAATTTCCTAAAATGTAAGAATTGTACCATATGAATGCCTGAGATTCTCCTTCCACTTTAACATCCACGTCACCTCCATCTATGAATGGAAATGACCATCCCCAACCGACAATCACATCTGTATACTCTCTCTCTCCCTCCCTCTCTCCATATCCGCCAAACAGCACCCAAATCCTAACATCCCCTGGAAATCCACCCAGGCTCCAAACAACTGACAAACTCGTCCGCGCCGCCAAAATCCTCTCCATCCCAACCTACATCTCAACCCAATCCCGCGCCAAACTCGGCCCAACCGTCTCCGAACTCACCGCCAACCTTCAAGGTCCCCATATTCGCGCCGATTTCGACAAAACCCTCTTCTCCATGGTCACCCCGGACATTGCGAAGCAATTACCCGTCAAGGCGCAGGATCCACTGGACGTCATTCTTGTGGGGATCGAGACGCATATCTGTATCACGCAGACGACGCTGGATCTGCTGGAGCGCGGTCATCGGGTGTATGTCATTGTGGATGGGGTGAGTAGTATTAATGCGGAGGAGCGGGCGATTGCGTTGGCGCGGTTGAGAGATGCGGGGGCGACGGTGACGACGAGTGAGAGTGTGTTGTTTGAGATCTTGGGAGATGCGGGACATGAGGCGTTCAAGGAGATTAGTGGGTTGGTCAAGGAGACGAAGAGCGAGACCAAGGGGGCGTTGGAGGCCTTGTCGAAGATTTGAGAGAGTGGCTGTTTTTTAGACGCTCTAGACTTCCGTATCGCATAGGCAATTCTTTCAGAGGGCGGGTACAATTAAGAGTGGGTGAAAAAGTCCCATGGATGACTGGTACACAAGCGTGACCAATGTCAAGAGGGATGAAATTCTTGTACTCGTCGCACTGCAATCTCCTTGTGTAGACCAGTAAACCCGGCAAGTTCCAGGCAAAAAGAAGAAAGAAAAAAAAAAGAACGCAGGGAAGAAAATGACTCAAGACAATTGAAAAGGCCGTCCAATCCAGCGCCCGCTCCATATTCCTAAACGAAAAACCCGACACCACGTTCCAAACGAAATTGGAAACCAAGCACGAACAAAAAAAAAAGTGAATCTCTTCTACAATCAAGGACCAAAAGGGGGACAACGGACAAAAGGGGAATCGCTCGCTAAAATCAGTCAAGCAGTTTGAAGTAAAAGATAAACGAACAAGGAACAGCCGGAGAATAACAAGACAGCAATCGAAAGGTGGGTTCTTATTTAGGATGTGTGTCAACTTGCCGGCTGGAGTTGAGCCACGGAAAGGCCGAAGCATCACCAGCAGGATTCTTGGCTCCCGATCTGGACGAGCTTTCGGTGATTGAACGCGGTGCCCATGGTGAATGCTCCGTGATTGGAGCCTCTCCTGGTGGGTTGGACGGTGTCACAGCGCCAGAGCTTACTCGACTCATTGACTTCATCGGCTTGAGGACAGTCATAGGCCGAGGCTTAGACTTGCCGCCAGTACTGGTCTCAGTCTTTGGCCCACGGCGCCAGGTCCCTGAAGCCCCTCCAATCTCAGACTTTGTGTCTGCAACATCCTGTTTCGACGTGTCAATTGCCTCTTCGTTGCCCACCACAGCATGTTGAAGAACGGGTGTCTTCGCGTCAGCTTCCCCCACGGAGGCACGCAATGAAGCGGGAGCCGAGGCAGCATATTTGGAGGCAGGAGAGTCCTCTCCAACGGCGCCAGCAGAACTTCGCCGGGGGGCCAGGGATTTCTGGGGGTATTCCGGATTGGAAGTGTCGGGAGCGGTACGAAGAAGTCTGTAAACCCAATCCTTCTCAGGACGCACAAGAGGTACCGAGACGCGATTACGGTTCTCATCAACCAGCATCATCTTATCTTGAGAAAACATGATATCTGCATTGTGGCACCGCAGTACATCACTTCCGAGAATGATTTGAATCGATTCATCCTCGTCGCTGGTCTCGTGTACAAGGAACTGCACTGCCAAGAACGGGACATGAGGACTGGGACTGGTCGAACCAGATGCTGATGCATGCACACTAGCCTCCGGAAGCCACAAACTCAGTTTGATCAAGGAACGGCCATCACTGTCGCGGAAAAGTTGATCCTCCAGGCCAAGCTTGTGGATGAGGGTCGATCCAAGCGATGAGACAAAGGAACCTGAGCAGATCGCAGCGTACAACAGGGCCTTATTTGTGAAGTCCATGGTCAGCCAGCAACGAATGACGCTCGGTACGGGGCCGAGCAGAAAGAGACCGGGGGGCGGTGTCAGGGGTGACACGCTGAAAGACGAGTCCATTGTTCGACTGCTCGTGTCCAGCCGTAAACTGCTACTTCGGGTGGAGTGGATTGACAGCCCCGAGGAGCTCATTCGCCCGTCCGATCGGCAAGAGGAGGACCGCTCGGTCAGTGGATGGCCCCCCATGAGGCTCCCCGTGCGAATTTGGGGCTCTTGGCCAGTACGGCTAGCTTGTTCATTGTAGCCGTGAATTGCGCTTTCGTCGAAGCGAACACTATTCGCTCGCGAGGCTCCTCGGCGGGGCTCATCCTCAACCTCGGCAGGGGCTATCGGGGGACTAACGATGGTGTGATGGCCCTGATCGAAGCCTTTGAAGGGCTCTGCTCGAGGATTGAAAGTTGACGTTGAATCTAATCAGTCAAGAGTCAGCTGCGGCTCTAGAATCGGCGGCTTCCTGCTCACGATAACCTCACTAGAGAGGGGAAACAAATACCGGAAGGGACAGGGCCGCCATCAGTAGGATGGAGCGGTGATAAAGTGGAGGACCAGACATTTTTCAGCCGAGCCTGATCATCACGGTCTCTTTCAAGTTTGGCAATCCTTTCATTCTGTTCAAATTGCCCCAGGTGCAGCTCCTTCAGCTCATCAAAAACTCTCCAGAGGTCATCACGAGTGGCGAAAGGGTACTGTGCATCCATCGCTGGATGGTTGAAGAGAAGATAGAAGCAAGAGCGGACGGACGGAACCAGCAGGTCACCACTGTTGATCATACACAGACCGCCCACAACTTATGAACACAAGAAATAATTCTTGAGGCCACAGATCCGAATTCGTGCAGAGTCTCTACACACTGCACTCACTTGCTGCCAGACGCGTATCTGTCGCCGATGCCTCCCCAACCGGTTGCCTCCTCCCACCGTCACCGGAACTGACGGCCCACTGGGCCGCCGACAGAATCTTATGAACAGAGCCCACTGCCTGTACCTAGGGGAGAAACCGTCGATAAGTTTAAGGGTTCGAAACCTGCCTTATGCTCAAAGGAGACAGCGAAAGTCGACAGCGGGGATCAGAGGTACGGAGACTTGAGTCGTCACGATTGCCGAGTATTGCTGAAGTAGGTTCAGATGTTGTTTGGTTTTCAAGTGTGAGCACGACGCGTTGGCAAGTGTGTGAGAGTGTGAGGGAGTCTGCGTGGGAGACGGTTGTTTAACGGGCTCAACTCGAGATGTAGCTGGCGAGTTCGATTTGGACAGGTAGCCCTGGTAGCAATGAGGAGAAACGCTTGCGATATGTCTCGCGAAACAGCAGGGTAAGTTATTGAAATGAATCTGGTGAAGGTCTGATCTGAAGAAAAGGCAAGTCAAATGTCGAGCTTGACCATCAAGATCGAGATCGAGAGAACCTTTGATCAGCAGTATGGGAGATGCGGGAGGGGAACCTTTGCCCGACGGGCGCGTCATGCACGAGGGGAAGAGGGCGGTCAAATCCACTTTTTGGTCCGCCGTCTGATCCACCGCGTGCTGAAGTTGACGATACTTTGGATCAACCAAATTTAAACACATTGTATGTCATGGGCACTATGAAATGGATAGAAAGTACATGTGAAAGTCTGACTAACAATATACCTCGGAGTATAAGGTAATGATGTCCCACTCAATTTAGTATGAGATCCATATGCGGACCTTTTCATCGATAGGTATCACTGCAGTACAGACCATTCTACTCAACGGCCGAGCTAGATCTTTTGACCCGAGTGCTTAACCATACGCAGCAGCAGTTGAGATCCTGCTCGATTATCTGAGCAGGAAAGAATTCTGCAAAAAAGAGAAGTACCATAGAAAAGCGCATACGGTGGGTGGTAATAATTCACGGTACCTCAGTATGCCGTGCAGGCTTGATCTGATCAGAATGATCGTGTAAAAGGGCATTAGAGAGAGCCTTTCTGACCGGGCAGTACATTGATTTGACAGGTGTTTCTTTTTTACTTTGTCCCTTCTCAACTTAATCAATTCCACGGAGCAATGCAAATGCTGTCAATCTGTCACCAAGCCAGGCCTACCACAGTGCAAGGGGAAGCACATCAGCGAGGTGCGTCAGTCCAGGAGGGGAAGACCATGGGGAGCGCACTCGGATCAAGGTCCGGGTAATTGTTCTTGATCGTCTTGCGAACTTCGTCATATACGAGGCGATAACCAGCTGCCGTCAGATGTAGCCCTAGAGAGATCCACCCAGTTATTCATTTGTCTCATGGGGGTCACGCTGAAGTTCAAACAGGAAGAGGAATCCAACGTTACATACCGTCTGTGAACAGGTTACTGAATTCGTGGTTCGCGGGCAAGTCTCGTGATCCGATCAGTGCTTGGCCTTCTTGCCATCCGACGGTGGACATGAATGTACCCCACACATCAGCGACGGGGACCTTCAAAGCGGCTCCGACCTCCTTGGCAGCTTCGGCGTATTCCTTCGCACGTTGTGCAGTGCGGCTGGGGTGAGCAGTATCTTTAGCATCATCAAACTCTTTCAGCTGGTATTCGTTCACCGGCGGAGGAGTGATAATGATGAGGCGAGGGTCGTGGGCCTGAGTGGCAGGATGCTGAATGATCTTTTGCAGGTTCTCCTTGTAAATTTCAAGGGGAACGTGCTGCACATGACTCGGTACACAAGCATCATTGGCTCCGAAGAAGATAGTCTAAACTGGTCAACTGCTCCCATCTCATTTGATCTTTGAGGAGATTTGAGTCTGGAGGGACCTACCATGAGTCTCACTTTGGCAGTCTCGGGGGACGGGAGGATCTCGTGGACGATCTTGATTGCATGGGCCGTGGTATATCCCCTAGAGCCACAGTAATTGGGTCAGTTGACTCTGCAGCAGGTTCTTTAACAACAGAGATCTTCCACCCACCCAAAGCCTCGGTTGACCACATCCAGTTGGCGGCGATATGCTGATGCAAGCAAACGTGTCAATGGTACGGACTTGATCCAAAATCATCCTCAGTGCTTACCATCTGACAAGGCAGCACCATATCCAAAGCCGAGACTTTGGTCCCATGACATTTCAGTGATCGAGTCTCCGAAGAGGATGATTTGATCATAGGACCGGTTAGCATCCATCGCCTGCGTGCCAGTGCCTGACATCTTGAGTGTATAATATGGGAAGCAACGGTGCAATTAGATTCCAAGCAAAACTGTAGGCGTCTGATCAGGATTGGATGTCGTGCACTATTTGATTGTTCCAGCGATGGCGGGGGTTGTGGTTTATGTAGTGCAGGAGCTCCGTGACAAAAAGGACCGGAGTGGGGGAGCAGCGGCCATGAGCTTATCGCCGACATGGTTGGTTGTTGTTTCTCCACCAATAATTAATTCCACTCGGCTACTTGGGTGCGGGACTGGACCGTCGAATTGGGGGCTCAAGTGCACGTGCATCTTGCGTTCCTGGGGGTGGAGGATGGCCTCCAATTTATTGATAGGGTGCAAGTATCCAAACACTGATCAACTTATGAAAGACTGTAGACTCGATGATCTCGGGTGGCACTCCCCGTCACGAGTATTGTGCTACCTCTGCTTGGCGATCGAGATCAGCCAGAAACTGGCGACTGCACGCCATTCAGGGCGCCTTTCATGCTGCGTAGCCGACGATGGTGCATATCAGCCCAAAGCTTATCTTGTCGCAGGCCAAACATCGCGTAAGGCACCCGGTCAAGGCCCTCATCAAAGAATACTCCTACTTAATTCCACCTTGCAGTTGGTGAATGCTCACAAATGATGGGTGTTCGGAGAGGTGGGGCAAGACCAAAAGGTCGGAGTGGGGGACACGCGCCGAAGAGTCTCCAAGCATGACCTGGTACTGTGTAGACTGCGTGATATGAGTATAGAGACGCAACAAACAAGACACATTTCTATTGTGATGGAGAACCATGCGCGTCTGGATGATGGGACTTTCCAATCCTTGAGCATTGTTGAGCGAGTAGTAGCTTTACTGCTTTCTGGTGTAGCCTGAGACATTTAACGAGATGTAGTACGTAGTTCGACGCTGGTCCTCTAGTCATGTCGAACAAGTTTGAGTTCCAAGGTGGCCGACCAAAAAAAAGCGGCCTATAATTCAAGAGCATACAACTACTAGCATTCTGCAATGGGCATAGGTAATCTAAAAGGTTGTCGCATCAAGAAAGGGCGAACCCAGCGTAGGTAGATCACATGTATTTTCTCCATTCTCGTATCTTGAGCCCGATTCTCTGTCTTCTGTTAGGCACGGGAGAAAACTTCTTGAATAGAAAAGGACTGATTTTTCCGGTGATAAGGACGAGGTTTTTTTTATACGCATATTTTTTTTTTCACAAGAAGAAAGAAAAGAACTGAAAAGTAGAACTACTGAGCAATCAGCTTTCTGCCCACTGTGGATTTCACTTCTTCTATGGGGGTGTATATTTGATGGAAGATTCAAGATGCGAGAGGAAAGATAAGTGACAGGAGTGCATTGAAAGAGAGTACTCAGTTGATCATGGATAGGTCAGGTGGAGCCTGCCGGGTTGAGATCCCCGCCCAGGATGCGACGCCTCATCTGCGGTCAATCAAAGCTATGGCAGCAGCTAGCAGACACTCGCCATCGACCCCGCGGGGGTACTTCACAAGGATTCGTAGCGATGTCCAATGAATCGTCTCGCGCGACGGGAGGCTGCCTTTTGTGTTCAGCAAGGCGCTGCCGGTGACTGCCTGCCCGCATCGAACCCGATTACGGGGCGTCCAAGGGCCCTCCATATTGGCGACGCGAATGCATGATTCACCTGCCGATCATCCAATCGGTAGGGAGCTCGGGGAGGTCACAGATCCGGGTCAGAAAGGGTCGGTGCGCGCCCAAGGGTGGGCGTTGGGCACTTGACTCGAGCAGTGGCCAAGAGCAACCCACCAAAAATCAACGATGAAGCGAACGTTCTTGCATACTTCCCGCAAGAACAGTCCAGCGAGGGGACGCATGGCGCATCATGCTTGGAGCCATGTGGGGGAGTGACACAAATCACCGAACCGGATTGACTCGATGGAGAATGCGAATGGCGAACGAGATGACGGCGGACCGTCTCTCACCTGACGCGGTCTGCACGTCGATCAGCTGCCTGACACCTGAGGATAGTCGGTCCTCCGGGTACACTTGCCCGTCTTTAAGCTCGAAACATGCCCATCCGCGTTGCTTTCTCCTTCTAAATCTCTTTAGTTCGGTCGCACCACCTACCTACCCAAATTCTCGGATGATCGATGGAATACTTCTTCCGGCTGATGACTGAGTAATTCTTCTATACAGGAAGCCGGCCAAAGTCACGGTCTGGTGCTGCCCAAGGAGAGTATAGCTCAAGATTGCGCCCATGTGGGCCGTGGATGCCCCGTGTTTCTTGACCACGGCTCACCGAGTCACCACCGACTGTACACCCCCCCTCTCAAAAAAATAATAAACCTAGCTCGAGTTGGCCTCCCATTTCTTCCTCCCTTTCCTCCATCCAACCGCCTCTGATCGCGGTGGCCCACGCACGGCGGCTTTCTCGACGACGGTATGCCTCGCTCTGTGCCTCAAGTGAGCTCTGCCTCGCGCGAGCAGAATGAAGACGACGCCGAACTCCCCGCGCCGTCGTCCCGCACCGCGCCCCCTTCTCCAACTGCCTACCGCCGTTCCCAAAGTTACCTCTCCGAGCCGCACACCGGCTACCAGTCCCTCGAGTCGCATTTTGAAGTTGGTGAGACCACCAGTTTGCTGGGAGGTGAGTCTCAGCGCCAAGCACCTCGGCGGTCCTATACCAGCACATCCGGTGTCTCGGGCCCGGATTCTCTCCGCTATCTGTTGACGGCAGGAAGTCTGCGTCGCACTGCCCATCACAGCCGGACAAACTCCCAGGCGAGACGGTTCAGCCGCCGGGGAAGTTTAGGCGAGGGTGCGCAGACGCAACAGCAGAGCCGGCCGCCCTCGACCAAAGATGGACTGACCGCTTCTTCATTCCTCGACGAGCGCACGTGGTACGACCAATTTACCTCCACCGACTGGGTACATGACAGCATTGCCGATGGAGCCCGACTTCGGCAGCTACGACAACGCAAGGATGTACGCGGGCGGCTTTTGGCATGGTTTGATGGAGCGCAAGGCTGGGTCCTCGTGGCGGTGATCGGATGTATCACCGCGGCGATCGCCTACTTTGTCGATATTACAGAGCGATCGATCTTTGACATGAAATTGGGCTACTGTTCGGGCGATTTCTTTGCCAGCAAGAGCGAGTGCTGTGGGGAGGGCGCCACATGCACCGATTGGCGGTCGTGGTCACAAATATTTCACGCCTCTGGCAGTGGAAATCAATGGGTCGACTTTGCCCTGTTCATTGCTTGGGTCGTTGGGCTAGCCATGATCTCATGTGCGCTCACACTGCTGACCAAGACCGTGGTGCCCTCATCGATCTCGTTGACGACGCTGGATGAGAACCTCGGTGCTGAGGCGCGTGGCGCCAAGCGGAGCTCCGGTGCTGAGATTTTTGGGTCCCCCGCATCCCTGATCAGTCCGCATGGAACATTGCCCCACGACCCCCCACGCCCGGCGATGATTTACTACTCTGCTGCCGGCAGTGGAGTGGCGGAAGTCAAAGTCATCAACAGCGGATTTGTGCTGCACGGTTACTTGGGTTTGAAGACACTCGTGGTCAAGACAGTTGCATTGATCTTTAGCGTTTCATCGGGTCTCAGTCTCGGCAAAGAAGGCCCGTACGTGCATATTGCGACCTGTGTCGGTAACATCTGCTGTCGAATCTTCTCCAAATATAACCACAACGACGGCAAACGCCGTGAGGTGCTCAGTGCCAGCGCGGCGAGTGGCGTCGCTGTTGCGTTTGGTGCCCCCATCGGTGGAGTTTTGTTCAGTCTAGAGGAGGTCAGCTATTACTTTCCACCCAAGACCTTGTTCCGGACGTTCTTTTGCTGCATTGCCGCCGCGCTGTCCTTGAAATTCCTGAATCCATATGGCACGGGCAAGATCGTTCTGTTTCAAGTGCGCTACAGCACGGATTGGGAAATTTTCGAGATCATCATCTTCATGTTCCTCGGTGTCCTTGGCGGTGCTCTGGGTGCGCTTTTCATCAAAGCTTCAAGCTGGTGGGCGCGCACATTCCGTCGAATCGACGCTATCAAACGTTGGCCGATGCTCGAGGTCTTCCTCGTCGCCCTGCTTACGGGTGTGGTGAGCTTCTGGAACCGATACACCAAGTTGCCCGTCACCGAGCTGCTTCTTGAGCTTGCCAGCCCATGTGAAGGCGAATCGTGGTCGAGCACTGGGCTGTGTCCCAGCGAAGACGGGATTGTGGAGATTATCCAGTATCTGGTCGTGGCCTTTGTGATTAAGAGTCTCCTCACCGTTATTACCTTTGGTATCAAGCTACCCGCCGGCATCTACGTGCCGTCAATGGTTGTCGGTGGTTTGATGGGGCGCATTGTCGGGCATTCTGTACAGTACTGGGTTGCCAAGAATCCAACCTTCTTCCTGTTCGACGCGTGCCCCAATGTGGCGGGGATGGAGTCATGTGTCACCCCCGGTGTCTATGCCATGGTCGCAGCCGGTGCCACCATGTGCGGCGTCACCCGCTTGTCGGTCACTCTTGCGGTCATCCTCTTCGAGTTGACTGGCAGCTTGGATCACGTGTTGCCGTTCTCCCTGTCTGTACTATGTGCCAAATGGACCGCAGACGCTTTGGAACCACGAAGCATCTATGTAAGACGATCCTCCCTGGCGATGGAATTTTGAGATGGAGTGGTGAACATTGGAACACTGACAAAATCCAGGATCTTTTAACTGACATGAACTCCTACCCCTTCCTCGATAATAAATTACAACCTCTCACCGACGCTGAGCTGGGTGACATTGTCCGTCCGCCTCACCGAGGGCGGATCATTGACATCACCAACTCGGCCTTTGTCCCCGCAACTGAGCTCCGTCGAAAGCTCGAGCATCTTCTGATGGGGGGTGAGCTGGATAGCGGCTTGCCCATTCTTCGCGATGGTGTACTGACTGGGCTTATTCCGGCGCCCGACCTCGAATTCGCGCTCGACTCCCTTGGTGAGCAGGAAGACAACACTCATTGTCTGATGGCCATGGATGCTTCGATCGCTGTCTATGACAGCGAAAACGAGAATGTGGTGCAGGAGGATTTCACTCGATTCATTGATCCGGTAGGTCCATGCGTCCCTCATTGGCAGACGCCATCTCGAGGGGCTTGGCTAATTGATCACTTTCGTCCGGACAGGCACCCATTTCCCTCGACGTGCATTCGCCCATTGATCTTGTTTATCAATGTTTCGCCAAGCTCGGTTTGCGATATCTATGCGTCTTGCAGAACGGCCAATATGCAGGACTGGTACACAAGAAGGCTTTTGTGAAGTATATGAAAGAGCATGAGAAAGAATGAGTGACGAGCGAGCCCTCTTTTCCGTTTCTCGGCTATGACCTTGGCCTGGTTGTTAGCATCCCACGTTTGCATGTATGTATGTTTGTCTTCTTTGTTTCGGCCTTCCGCTGCTTCGGTATTTTGTGTGCCGTTTTTTGTTCCCTCCCCTCGCGGCTCGTCTTCCTCTCGGGTCCTGATTCGCTCCTGGGCGATCCTTTTTTTTTTCTCGTTTGATTGTGACTCTCCTTTTGGCTCCCAGGTTGCTGGGGGCTGCATCGGTGGGCGTTGTCTCTGCCGCTCGGTGGCATATTCCCCGTTCCGATTGGACATTCTGCATCTGGCATTTGCATATACCTTCCACTATTCTAATCTTCCGAACCACCTGGAAGCATGGCATCATGTTTTCACTGCTTACGAATTACGAGACTTTTTCCAAAAAAAAAAAATATGTTCATTTCATCAAGATTCTAGCCATGTGTAGATGACAGCGCGCATCTGGCGGCTCCAGTAAAATTGTGACATCACACTCTATTGAGGGGACGGAGTGGCCGAGTTGACTGTGCTTACGCTGCAGGGGTCGCAAATACCACTGGTCATCTGATCCCCCGGCCCCATCTGGCATCGACCTAAGACGGGGAGTAGTGAATCTAGTGATTATTGAATATCAGTATTCCTCCAGTACATAGTACTACAGTACTCGATGATAGTGCAGTGGATGGACTCTCAATCTCAGTGGGCGTGTTTTCAAATGCACCAACAAGACTTCTATGCCGGCGAACAACCCTTGAAGATGTCAAGATTTCTTAGGTTCAAGCAGGCTCTTCGATCAACATTGTTGTCGAATCCGATATCAATCTAGAGGGGGAAAGTCTCTAGTCCTTTCGTAGGATGCATGCGATCCTGCTACATGCGTTCTCTCTGGCAAGAAAGAAGAGGCTTTGAAGGTAGGCTATTCAACCAAGTACATGTCTTATGTTGGGGCCAGAGCAATTCTTATATGTATGAATCTATGACACAGGTTTTGGAATACAGCGGGGCGGGATCAACATATTAGGAGATGAAACCACCCAAATACCAGAGTGTCAAAGCCATCGTATTCTTCCCAGTGAGTGACTCGGCATTGAATGGGGGTTATCGAGGTAGAATGGATGGGATTCAAATTCCAGCACAGTCGGGTCAATGGAGGGAGGACGGCATTGGCGGTAGCAAGTTCAAAGTCCGTACATCAGAGAGCACTGTTTGGTACCATCCTGCTTCCCTGGCCAAACGGATATCCGTCACTTTCAAGATCCTCTCTCTCTCTAGGTTTCTCTGCAAGGAACTCCTTTTTCTCCAGGTGAACGGGTACTTTTGTCCGCCGCAATTAAAGTCACACTGCTGTGCTGTCTCTCCGTTTACCTTTGAAGAGCTTGTAAGTCCTTGGCTTTCCACGTGCCTGGGTACCTTGTTCAGTCCCAGCCCCCCTCCCCCTGTTCCAACCTTCTTTTATCTTTCCGTTTTGTGGAAAAAAGGGGGGGAATACCCCCGACTATCCATTCCCCGGGATCTCGAATGAGCCCTTGATTCGTTTACCTCCTTTTCTGGGTCTGGGGTCCAAGATAGAAATGTATACACAGGGGGGGGGGAGGAGTCGAGAATCTTGAAGCGCGCCGATTTCGGTGGACATGCTGGCTTGGCTTCAAGTTTCGGGACGGATTCCGGATGATTTTCCCCTGTGTGGTCGGTCTGCGGCTCGTTGCTCCCCAGAGTACCGGCCATCAATATGTACCAGGTTCCACCCATACCAGTAGTCATGTTGGTTTCCCTCATGTGTAGGACTACCCCATGGAAGTTGTAGTAGTGAAGCACGGTGGGATGAACTCATGTACCTGGTGCCCGGAACTTACTAGTTGATGATGTTCATAGGATTAAAGTGACATGCGCCCGGGTCTACGGAAGAGCTGTCTCCTCTCTTGCGTTCTTCCTTCGCAGGATGCACATGCTACATATGTAGAGGTACTTGTACATACACGATACAACGGAATATACTATGATGCACGCCACAATCCAGTCGGTGAGTGCTGTACATGATGCAACATCATATGGATGTCGCATAAGCCCATGGACTACCCCAATGAAAAGATTTCAGCATGTACCACGAGAGGGCAGGAAGAGAGAGGCAAAAAAAAGATGATAGTAACCAAAAAAAGAGTGCAAGTTTTACTCGCAAAACACTAGTGATGAAGTGATCATCAAAACATATCCTTACTTCCAATTCGACCGACGTCGGTACAGTTCCAACCCAAAACACTACAAACACGCCAGTTAAGTTTTACCCTGTCCTTTCGCCCGTCGGGTTCAGCAGAGCCGCCCGACATGAACGACCAACACCGGTCTCAGTCATTCCTGAGTCGTGTACACACTCTAAGGGGTGGGTTTGCGGTAAGGGATAAGCCCTTCCATTTACGCAGGCCCCATAGTCGTTCGATTGGGTGGCTCAAAAGAGTTTCCGGGAACAGGATGCGCCATCCTCGGACAGGGAGAGAAGCAAAAAAGAAAAAGCTTTTCTCTCCACGGTGAATGGGATACTTGGTCAGTTGGAAGATCCATGTACGGGAAAGATCCATACACTACCCTCAATATGCATGTACAATGGACCATTTGACACATGTCTGTCAGTTGGGGTCAGTTCTGTACGCATATCCAGACAGAGAGAGAGAAAGAGTCTGGGGAAAGTAGAGGATCCTCGTTGCTATTTGGTTTGCCTCCCAAGGTTCACTCCACTTGGATCACGACTCCACTCTCCACTCTCCCCGGGCCGCACTTCAGGCCGTGGGACGGGGGCGTTGTCACGGGGTCAATTGGACAGGGATCTGGAACCATTCGATCAACGACTGTGAGGCACCTTCGCTTATATCCCAATGCCTGATGTGGCGGCAGTCTGACTGCCGAGAGTCTGAAGGGATGAAGCGGTTAGCAAGAGCTTCGGAACTTCTCTGAGCTTGATTTGTGCATTGCACCAAGTCCGGGGAGGGTACATTCATCAGCCGGTCCGATTGGGTCTCCTGGTCATCGCGAGATTCTACATGACTGATTCTTCGGAATCATAATCACAATCGAGGCCTCAACTTCCAGAGCCTGGGCTGGGATCTATTGCTTCTAGAATTCGAGGAAATGAGAGGGGGGCCCAGGCCAGCTGTTGGACTCTATAGTTTTTCTCTACGCTTAGATTCCACGTGATTTCTCCCGCCCCCTTCCGTTGCTGTTTCTTTTCTTTTTCTCTGATGAGGAGGTTTGGTTCGAAAGGTAACGATCGGTGCAGGGGCGTGTCATCTGACACTTCCGGATGTGTCTCGGTCAAGCGCTTCGGAGGTTGTGTCTGCGTCCGAGGAGTTTGCGATCCTTGTGTTTGAGATTAAACGAGATCCTGGCTTGCCGCGAGAAAATGATCCGATCGACAGAGTCTTCATCGCGTTGGCTGCTCACACTGAAATCTAGATGGAGAAGTAAGCCCTCCGAAGGATGACGGCCTGTCATCTGCAAATCTCGGACACCGATGTCAGACCCGAACTGAAAATTTTTGTTTTCCGTCGCGCGCGAGAATCTTTGGGCATACCGCATATCACACATTTACTCTCTCTTCTCTTTTCTCGACTCTCTGCCAGTCATTCTCCATGGAAGTGAACTTGGACACAGCCATTGGAGGGATGGAAAGCCTGGACCCCTTCCCACCTACCTCCTGAGGCAGGATAGACGACTCTCACCGATCTTTTGTCGGACATTCTTAGGGCTACCCGTCAGGAGAGTTGTTTTTCTTTTTTGCTTTTTGATTTCAATCATTTGTTTTTCTTTATCCTATTCGGCACTTTATCCCCCGGCTCGAATTTCTCCCCCTTTATCTTGTCTCGGATCTTGGCACAAAATTTTAGGGCTTGGATCTCCTACAGTACAGCACGGAGCTGGAGCACTAGTTGTATACCTGGCTGAACCTAAGGGGAAAAATTTAAAGATTTTCGGTACTTTTTTCAAGCGCAGACCGATGATCCAGTCCCTTTCCACCAGCAGGAATGTGCACATGACCCCCGCCCGATTCAGATCGGATCCACTTACCCGCCGTTTCCGGCTGCAGTTGAGCTTTGTTCTCCGCAGTGATGTACGTGATCAGGTACAATTCATAGATAGGAGCCACCCAGTCTCAGTCGGGGTAGCAGGAGTGTACTCCTGCCAAGAATTCTAGCTGATTTCTAATTATCTTATTTTTAGCTATCTGATTTTCATCATGTTTGAGAATGAACATTTTCTCTTTTGGGAACAAAAAATTGCTTTTTTTCCCTTTCTTTTGACCCAAAAAAAATAATATCACACTCCAGTCTCCGGTGAAGACATTGCGGTGAGCAAAGAGTCGCTCACAGCTCTTCTCTTTCCAGATACTTATATCTTGGTCTCGCGCCCTGCTCCGGAGACCGACGTCTTATTCTCAATCATTCCTCCCATCTCATCTTGATGTCCGTCTCCTTCTTCCTCGCCATACACCGTATTCCTTAAGTCTCTGACCCTCCTGACGCCTCTCATCGACCCTCAACTTACCAGACGACCCTCATTTACATACATACATCCATACACACACACAATGTCTCTGGCTCGCCAATTCCTTCGCACCTGCCGGGCAGGACAAAATACTCTCCCCACTGTTTCTCGAGTCCCCATCAATCACTTCTCGACCACCCGTGCCAACCGCCTTCACAATACCGACCAAAAAAACCGCATCCCGGAAAAAGAAGTCCCCGTCACAGACTACGATGCTGGTCACAGCTCTGCTCATAAGCGCACCCTCCCCGTCAACCACAGCACACTTCGCGACACATCGTCCATGTGGCCAGATGCCGAAGCCGTGGACCCTCTCACCCGTGATGTGTACGAGCAGATGCCCAAGACCATGCGCAACATGAGTCTATTCGGCAAGACCGTCATCATCACCGGTGGAGCTCGTGGCCTGGGCAACCACATGGCTCGCGCTTGTGCCGAAGCCGGTGCTAAGAACCTGGTCATCTTCGATGCGAACCAGGAGCTCGGTGACGAGGCTGCCGCTGAGCTTCACGACAAGACTGGCCTCCCCATCTCCTTCTACCGCGTTGACGTGCGGGATGCCGGCGCTATTACCGCTTCTGTAGAGGCTTGTGTGGAGAAGTATGGAGTCCCCGATGTGCTGATTAACTCAGCCGGTATCGCCGACTCCAACATCAAGGCGGAGACTTATGATGTTGCCATGTTCCGCCGTCTGATTGACATCAACCTCACGGGCTCCTTCCTCATGTCCCAGGCGGTGGGTCGGACGATGATTGCGGCTGGAAAGCCGGGTAGCATCATCCTGGTGGCTTCCATGTCCGGCACCATTGTCAACTACCCTCAAGAGCAGAGCTGCTACAATGCCTCCAAGGCCGGTGTCATCCAATTGGCCAAGTCTCTCGCGGCGGAGTGGGCCAAGAACGAGATCCGAGTCAACTGTATCTCTCCCGGATACATGGACACTGCGTTGAACCGGGTACCCGCCCTGGAAGCGCAAAAGAAGATCTGGAAGTCCTTGACTCCCCAGAACCGGCTGGGTAATGTTGATGAGCTCAACGGTCTCTGTGTGTTCTTGGGCTCGGACTCATCCAAGTTCATGACGGGTGCCAACTGCATCATTGACGGTGGATACACCTGCTACTGAGCCGAATTAAAGAAGAAAAAAAGTTTCAGATGATTCCCAGGCGTGATGGCATGGTGTTGGTGGTTCTCTCACATATAATAACCGAGAAGGATGTTTGGGGGTTGGTATTTTTTGGTCTAAAAGTGGTCGCCCCTCAGGTTCACCCTTGGATAGACCTGAGTCTTGGAAGACCTGTTTTCTCACTTCATTCGTGTTGGCGTTTTCATTTAGCTTTGCCATATCTTGTCCACTTTCGATATTCGCTTTTTGGCTTGTTGAGTCATTCAGGAAGATATAGACGATTATACCGCGGATAGACGTCAAATCTGATTTATTTCATCGCCCCACTGCATCCACTTTTCCTTCAGCCATCAGAACCCGCTCATCCACCCGCACGCTTGACGCTACTGACGATCCGCCCCATCGGAGAGACCCGTCTGTGGAAGCATCGGGGAAGCGCTTGTGAGCGAAGTGAGCGAGTCGTCATTCCCAATTTGACTGCATGGTTCCTCATAACCAGGATGTATAGTATCTTGACCAATCCTTCGTCTCATACGTCTTTGATCCGCTCTTTGGCCGATTGAGAAAAGGAAACATCCTTCTGTAGATGCCAACGGAAGCAATGTGGCGACTGAGAAAGTGGGTGGAAGGCTAGAAGTTCATCTTGCAACGCAAGACCATCGCCGAAATACAATGCGTCTCAGACGAAGAACGGAATGGTCAAGAATGGTCTGCTCTTCGCCATGATTGAGTTCAATATCCATGCACTGACCACCAGCTACTCATAAAACGCCTCCTCACTTCTCGACATTCAATCGACTCTCTCGTACCCGACCATCTGCACCTCCACATCTCCATCACGAATCCATTCTCCCGTCACTTCCTCTCCCACCCATTCAGACACCTCCGACGAAGACACACTTCTCCAACCCTGATCTGTCCCCAATCCCTCCACAGGAAAGAAAGTATCACACTCATACCCCTCCGTATCCGCACCGTCCCGACCCTCAATTCGTCGCACAACATTCGTCAACACAATTCTCACAGGCCTCTTCCACCCCTGTTGATCCACCGCTTCCATCCGAGAAGCCAATCCGTAAATCTCCGCTCCCCCAATCACATAGATCTTTCCCAACCGTCCCGCCTTTCCATACAGCGCATCCAACTCCGATAGCGCCGCGTCCAAGCTCTGCACCACCAAGGCAGCGGTTTCTGGCTCGGGGGCGGGGGCGAGGGCGGGAGCCTCATTCGCAACCGCAGCTGCAACCGCGCCCGCGGCCTCAGCCTTGGCCTCGGCCTTGGCTTTGGCTTTGGCTGTTTCGGCCATCTTGGCCTTGCGTGCCTCGAGATCTTTCATGACTTCATCGCGTACAGAGCCGGTGGTGTCTCGAGTCACGACCACACTGATTCGCTTGGCCAGGGGACGGAGGTGCTTGGGTACCGAGAAATAGGTTTTGCGACCCATGATGATAGCGTTGGTCGTGTCTGGAGCGGGCGCTCGCGATGTGGCGCGCGCGAAGAAGGACATGTCGGTCTTGATGCGTGGCCAGGGCAGCGTTCCCTTTAGACCGATCCCGAGTCGTGTGGAGGCTTCATTGGGAGATGGCGAGGATGAGGCGATGCGGACCGGAGTGGTGGCGACGATGAGAGTGAGTGGGAGGGTGTGGTGTATTTGGTGCGTTGTCGAGGGTGACATTGTGAAATGGATTTGGCTCGACTTGGATGGCTTTTCGGGGTTGGGTTACAGCTTGATGGGTAATAGGCTTGGAAGTCTGAAGGGATGATCTTGATTTACTGCCGAGGAGACGAGACAAATTGTTTCGGATTGACGACCCCGCGAACTAATACGGTTGTTGTAGTCGATGTGCGTCAAGATCGGCGTCGAGCTGCTAGACGCGCGAAGGTGGAGTTGCCAGACTTTGGGACGTGTTAAGCACACCGTCTTATCGTCTTATCGCCTTATCGCGTTTTCTTTCTTGGGGTTCCGCGGCGCATTGCAGAGCGCTCCGCAAACCCGCTCTCGGGTGACCTTCTCGAATGAATTTATAAGAAGCGCTGGACGATGAGTGAGTGTTGAACAATTCACCGACTAGTATCATATACACAATGACTGGAAAATCAAGTAATCAATTGACAACCCCATGATTTAAGAGCATAATCTACCTCAGAAAAAAAAATCCATTGGACGGGACAGCATGTGAATATTTCAAAATATCCACGGGTATCTTGAAAACGCGATTCAACCCGAAAAACAAAACGCCCAAGAGTAACCCAAAAGTCCCGAAACGCCATCATGTCCGTACCCCAGACGAGGAAAAAAAAAAGTGAAGTGAAAATCCTAATGCAGCAATGCAGCAACGTAGCATTGACCCTCTCCCCTGCAGAAATGCCGCGCACTCATTTCTTTTCTTTCGTCTTTTCCTCGGGAACGAGCTTCGACAGCACGCCATCATCGACGGCCGTCTCAACCGCACGGACATCCTCCTCGAGCTTCTTGTTGCGCTCGCGGTCGTGCTCGTTCTCACCAAGCGTGTCGAGGTTGCCAAAGTACCACATTTCCTTCATGGTTCGAGTCATGCTGAGCAGATCCTCAGCAGCGCGGACCTGGAGTCAGTCCAGCATGGTCAGTAAAGCGATAGACATGGTCAAGTGAGCTTGAAGGTAGGTGAACACAGCTATCATATGATGATGATGACGATGATGATGCATTCACCGGCAAGGTCTTACAACGCAGTTGCATACTTACCAGGGCAGTGGACTCCACCTCCATCTGATTCTCCTCCACAGCTGTAGCTGTGTGGCTGGTGTTCTCGGCCTACAGGGATTCCATCAGTAGCAGTTCCTGGATATGCCGAAGATCGATGATATCGCATATACTAACCGGAGCCAGGGCCAAGATATTCTCAAATCGCTGAACGAGCTGAGAGATATCCTGGTTGAGTCGCTCTGTCATGGAGGAGAGCAAGGTCAGCTCAGTTCGAAGATATACCATAGCGTCTTGAGCTTTGACACGCCCTGAAGATAGTAAAAGTTACTGACCATGCAGTTGCTTCGTGGTTGTGGGGGGAGCCATTGTAGAGCGCGTTGGTATGTGTGAGCAGTCCTGTTTAGCAGGTTCTTTCTCTGCTGGAGAATCTTTAGGACTCTCAGCGGCTGGAAGGAATACAGGGACGATTCGATCCGCTCTTTTCAGATTAGAAGCTCGAGCTGGCGGGGTGGAAGGTGTTTTGGCCATGGTGACCGGCAGTTTCGAGCGATAGAGCGGCGGTGAAGCGGGCGGTGGGAAAGGCGGTGGAAAATGAGGATAATGGGTGGCAGCGATTGAAAAGCGACCAAGGTCTAAGCTGCTGTGGAAAATGTTGAAGCCCCCAGGGCTTTCCAGAAGTGGACAACAACAAACAGAACAATCCAAAGGATATAACAATCATGCAAATACAGACATCAAATACATGGCACTCCCATTCAGGTCTCGGACTCTTGGTCACGACGCTGAATTCATCAAGCACAGGTGATCATCAAGTATTACAACGTCTAGGTCTATTCTATAGTATACTGCCTTTCGAATCGTCGTTCACGTAGTTTGGATGGTGAACTTCGTAATTTATGATGGACATTGTCGACTGTTGTCCAGGTCGTTCAGATCTGCCTCCAATCAAATTGAATGACTCTTTACAGAGCTTAGCCATAGAGGGGTGGTCTCATGGGGCGGGGGCGGC